>RJWT010015012.1:0-20695 GCA_004365215.1 Cuniculus paca
GGAAGGTGGGGGACTGGGAGCGCAGGATTGAACCAGACTCGGGCAGAGCCTTTCTGCTCCATGCCCGCTATCTCTGCTGTGGGGCAGGTTGCGAACCCGCTGTGTGGCTTGAGTTCTTGAACCTGTAAGTCAGAAAAAGTCTCTTGTTCTGAGATCTGAGGGCATCAGAGGGAATCAAGGTTGGCTTGTTCCCTGCCTCCCCTGCTTCCTGCCGAGCAGGTTCTGGTTTTCCTCATCGGTAAAGTGGGGTTAGAAGCCCTGCCTGCGGGATTGCGCTCAGGATGAAATCAGCGAGGCCTGGAGAGTGCTTTTCGGCCCCTGGTACACAGTCCCCAGTGACCGGCGACAGCTGTGGTCATGGCCAGAGGCTGTGGAGTTTGGCTCTTGCGTGACCCAGAGCAGGAATACCTGTGTCACCTTGTGCCTAGCAGACGTGTCTGCTGTGCTCCTGGGGAGGCCTGGGCTCTTCCCCCAGATGCCCTGGGGCTCCTAGAGGAACTTCTTGGGTTGATTTCTTCCCAGGACATAATACTTTAATTGCTCTTTTTCCTTCTTCCTGCCTGTCTCCCTCTCTTCAGTGGTGGTGCTAGGGATTGAACCAAGGGCCTTGTGCATGCCAGGGAAATGCTGTACCACGGAGCTATGACCCCCAGGCTACCTCCACTGCCTTATTTATGTTCATGTGATTCCGAACTTAAAGAAAATGTGCAAACATAGCTCGGAGACTTTCCATATACCCTGCACCATGTCGACAGCTTACATAATCACTGTACAGCTATCAAAGACCCAGAGATTAACCTTAATGTGGTGCTGCTTACTAATATACAGACCTTAGCAGAATGCGACCAGATGCCTGTGCCTGCCTGCTCTTTTCCTGACCTTGGGTCAGTTCAGGGGTCCACTCTGCAGCAAGGCCTCGTCTCCTTTATCCCCTGCAGTCTAGGACATGAAGCTCCTCGGTTTCTTTGTTTCTTATGACCTTGGCCATTTGGAAGGGGGCTGGTTGGCTGTTTTGAAGAATGGGTTTTGGGTTTGATTTTCTATTTCGGTCACTCCTACATTTGTTAATTGGAGTCCTGTTATACAGTGCTACCCCTTATCCCCTGTTGTTCCTTTATTCCATTATTTGTGTGGACTTTATTCTCCTGGTTACAGTTCAGCGAGCAAATGGACCCAGCCATGGCCCCGGGAGCTCCTTGAGGGGGTAGGACCCATGGTTCTTGGCCTCTCTTATTTGCTCATTGCATTGGTCAGGGGCACCCCAGGAAGCAGGACCTGTAGGATACAGATATTCAGACACTGATTTTAAGAAAGGGACTGGAAAGTGTGGCATGGACAGGGCAGACCTGTGGGCTGCAGACAGGCAGGGTTGAGGTGGCCCATTTATTTTTATTTTATTATTTTTGGTAGTGGGGATTGAGCCCGGAGTCTTACACTGAGCTACATCCCCACCTTTTTATTTTGGGATAGCTTCTCGCTAGGTTACCAGATTGCCCAAGTTGGGTTCAAACTTGCAATCCCTCGCCTCGGCCTCCTAGAATGCTGGGATTACAAGTGTGTGTGCACCACCACGCCCAGCTCATGCTGTGGTCCGTTCTTGAGGCCAAGTGTCTTCTTCCATAGGAAATCTCAGTTTTTGCTTCTGAGCCCTTTGACGGATGGACAAGGCCCACAACGGCCCTCTGCTTTCCTTAGGGTCATTGGCCACATGTACAGATTACCTTCACATCCAGGCCTGGGTGTGCGCGCAGTGAAACCCTGTGGTACACTAGTGGGTTGGGCTGACACGGATCTCAACCTTTACAGCCGCTAGAGATCGAAGTCAAGAAGCAGCATGAAAGCCATTCTATATTCCAGTGTGGGAGGGGAGGATGGGAAGACAGGGTCACACCGGGCTGATTAGAGATGAAGTACAGTATATCATTGTGGTCTAGCCCTCTGTAGTTTTCAGATTCAACCTTTGATTTCCTGTCCTTTCTGAGTTTGTGCACATCTTCTCTTTTATCTGTAAAATGGGATAAACATTATTGTTTTTAGGTGAAGGTCAGAAGGATCTTGTTTTTTGTTTGCTTGGTTTAGTTTTTAAAAATAAGTTCTGTCTGTGTAGCCCAGGCTGACCTCAAACTTGAGATCTTCCTGCCTCAGCCTCCTGAGTGTTGGGTTTATGGGTGTAAGCCACCATGCCTGTCATAAGGATTTTAGATGTTTGACTTTGAAACAAGGGTGGGAATGGCCGTCCTTCCAGAATTAAGGACATCCCCAGCCTGCAGCTTTCATTCCTCCCAGAGACCCGGGAATACCTTTCCCTTCTGGGAGCAGCTGAGGTGGTCTCCGGTTGCTCTGTCTGGGCTGATCAGCTTGGGAGAGGCCTCAGAGAGCCTGAAGAGGGGAACCAGCAAGCCCTGGCAGGAATTGCGGCTGCAGGGCAGGTTGTGCGTGTGCATGCGTGTGTGCATGCGTGCGTGCGTGTGTGCGTGTGCGCCTGTGTCCTAAGGTAGCAATGGGCACTGCCAAGAGATGCAGGGAGCCCTTTGGACCTTGAAGCAGAAGTAGGGTCCCTCTCTAGGCAGAGTTCTCTGATCTTCTCCAGGCTGCTGGGAGAGGCAGCAGGGAGACGGGAGGACCTGGTTTCCCAGGACTTGGGGAGGAAATCTGAAAGGGACCTTCCTGCAAGGGAAAAACCTTAAATCTGCCCTGGGGACCCCACTCATGCTGGGTGACCCTGGCACCTCTCCAGGTCAATTGCCCTCCTTTTCATCGGGGAAACTGAGGTGAGGGTGGTTGGAGCTTTAGCAGAGAGGTGGGTCCCAGACACATCACCGAGGTTACTTGTTGATTTTTTTGGTGATGGGGATCCTGCAGTGGGCAAAGCAGCAAAGGCCACTGTGCCCCTTGAAGGCCATGTCTGGACCCATACCTGCTCACCATGCCCTTCCTTGCGAGCCCAGGATCTGCAGCAGTCACCAGGAGATGGGCCTCAGTTTCCTTGTCTGTAAGATGGGGATGATGGAGACGATGCCCTGCATGCTGGTTGACCGTCAAGAGCTTGGTCAATGGTGCAGCGTGGTGAGGTGGCAGCCCTGTTTCAGGCTGGGCAATGAATGGAGGCCCCTTTGCCTAAAGCCGCCACTGCTCCTCACTCACTGGGGGAGGCCGTGGAGGGCTGGTGGGGTCAGGGCCGGGTGAGCACCAGCTACGGTGGCACTAGAGACTGGGAGGTATCTGCAGCGGCCTCGACCACTCCCCCGCCCTCCTCCCTCCCGCACGCGTGAGGATGGTGATAAAACACACAGCCCGCTCCGCTCCGAATAGGGCCTGACCTCAGCGGCGAGGCATCTCCCCTCACCCCCACCCCCGGCTGCCGCTGCATTCCTGGGGAGGACACAGAGGCCGAGGCTGGCTGGCCCCTTGCGTCCTGCACCCTCAGAGTATCCAACTGTGTCCTCTGTCTGTACAGCTTGCTGCTTCCTCCCAGCCGGGCTTAGCAGAACCTTGAATGGCCAGGAACCCAGGTGTGCATCTGGGTGACGTCGCTCATAACAACAATAAAAGCCGCGGGGAGACTACTGGTCATTCGTTAAGCAGTTAGCGCCCTCCTAACTCCCCGGTGCTGGGTTCTTTCTGGCCCGTTACAGCCCTGGACGCAGGACGTGACTAGGGTCCTGGGTATCCCTGGGGCACCTGGGCGGTCAGGAAGGATGGACAGGATCTTTGGGGAGCAGGGAGCTCTGTGGAAGGTTCGTGTCCCTTGTTCCATCTGTTTCTAGAGAATAAAGCTGGGAACTTGGCCAAGCAGGTAGTCCTCAGTCTGTAACCAAGCAGGTTACAGACCCCTCAGTCTTCAGGCCTGTTTTAGGGTCTGAATGAACACTAAATGGACCTTTTTAGTAATGTTTCCTCCATGAGCCTCACATTTTGAGAAATTAGGCTAATTTCTCCATTTTTGTTAATCAGACTCGTTTTGACTAGAGCTTGGAGGAGGCATAGAGTAACCTATACTCGCGTATGGAGTTGGCATAGTTCCAGCCCAGAGCAAAGCAGTGTGCTGGGAGATTTCATCCAAGCCACCCAGCCTTCCCTTTCTAGCTTCCGGTGCGGCTCCTGATCTAACCTCCATGCAGCTAGCCGCCACCTTTTCCTGCCAGCCACGTCCTGTGTCCTAATGGTCCCGCCAGACCATTCCCTATCTGCTCTCGAGGTCCTGTGTGTGGGTGTGAGAGGGACACAGGTTCGAATCCTGCCTCTTCCTCCTGCTGGCAGGGGCTTGGAGCCTCGAATCACAGCCATGAAGAAGTCCTGCCTGCCATCCCTGCCTCTTCGCTCAGACTACGGTCCTGTGTCCTGGACTGAGACTGGTTGGGGGGAGCCCAGTGCTATGTGGTGGGTGTGGCGGGTACAGGGTGGGGTGGGGTGGGACATTGAGGCTGCTACACACACAGCTTGACCTGGAGAAAGTCACTTACCCTCTCTCAGCCACTCTTTCCCAACTGTGAAATGCACCTGATAAGGTCTCGCTGGGAGAGCTCTGTGGAGATTGGAGATAAGGGAAGCGGGGTTGGGCCAGAGCGACCTGGGATGGTTGTTACTTGCTGTTGTCGCTGTCAATCAGCAGCGCAGCCCAGGGATAGCCGTGTACCTGTGTGCTGTGGATGCAGGCAAATGGCTCGAGCAGAAGATACTTGACACCCACGTGGGACCATGTGTTGGCTTTCCGCTGGGGTATTTGGGAGTGCTCTCTGCTCTCCGAACTGCTGCCAGATAGACCTCTGTACCACTGTTGCCCTCCTACACTATTACTTGCTTCATTTTGCAAAAAATGATTTATTCTTTAACCTTTTACTTAATTCTGAGAGATGGAGTTTATCGACTTAATCTCTAATGATATTCTCTCTGTCTCTCTGTCTCTCTCTCTTTCTCTCTCACTGGGGATTGAACCCAAAGCCTTTGCACTGAGCTACATCCCCCAGCCCTTTTATTTTTTATTCTGAGGCAGTGTCTCTTCAAGTTGCCTAAGCTGGGCTTGAACTTGCAATCCTTTTGCCTCAGCCTCCCAGAGTGCTGGGATTACAGGTGTGTGCTACCATGCCCAGCCATGTATTTTCCATTGAAATGATTGAGCCATTTTTCCAACTAAAATCATCTTGCATGTCACACTTTCGGTGACCCAGGATTCAGTGGATTTCTCTTTATTTTAGGTTCGTGTGTGCAAATTCTTTTTTTATGGGAGATTTAAAACACAGAAATAGCAAGAACAGTAGAATGAACTCCTTCGTACCCTGCTTCAGTGGCCATTGACTTTGCTGTTTTTGTTTTATTTCCCTCCCCCACTCCTTCTTTCTCCCCTTTATTTATTTGTTTTTTGCTGGAGCGTTTTTAAAGCAAATCCTAGACATTGTGTCATTAAAATACTTTAGTATGTGTTGTTAGCAGATAAGGATTTTTAATTTTACCACTGCTCTTAATAGCACTATCCCAGTTAACATAATTAATCATAATTCCTTGAGATCATCTACTACTGTCTGAGTTCAGTTTTCTCTAGTTATCTCAAAAACCTCGTTTTGCTTGGTTCCTTTGAATCGGGCAATGGGCTTGGAAACCACAGTCTATGTAGCCTCTGTCTATTGAGATAAGAATCATTTATTGACACAGGTCATTGCCTCTGTGTTTTTACCAATTAACAGATGATGTGTGATCACTCTTTCCAAGGGACACGTACTTGGCTACCTCTCCTGTGGGCCCTCTGGGCACTGGCCTTGGCTGTGTTTGCCCAGAGACAGTGGGAGGATAGCAGCACCCTTGGGTGAGCCCAGCAGAAAGGGGGGCTCCCGAGGGTTGGTTCCCTGTACGTCTCACCCCAGGAGGGTGGTGCCCCTGGCTTGCTGAGCTTGGGGCTGGTGGGCAGCACCAGGGACTGGCATTGGGGTTGCTCAGTGCTGGGAAGTACATCTGCCTTCCAGGATGGGGGTGCATCCCTGAGGTGGCCCTGCTCCCCTGTGCCCTCATGTCATTGCCAGCCAAGGTCCTGGTTGCCACAGCCCACAGGCTTGGAGGCTGCTCAGATCCTCCCTGTCTCCATGACTCCTTGAGGCAAGGCGAGTCATACCCCAGCCTGCTTCCTTCCATTTCTTCCTTTGCTTGCATCTCAGGTCTTGCATCTCAGTTCTGCTGGCTGGTTTATTTTCTTTTTGGGAAACTGAGGCTGTGGGGTTACACAGGTCCTATTTCCAGATCCTGGGCACCTTTGGGGAAGCTGTCGCTTTCTTGGGACACAATGTTCTCATTGGAGAAATGCTCAAAACAGCTGTAGACCTCACAGACTCAGTTGTTCAGAACATTGGAGGTTGCAGGCCCCTTCTTGGTCCGCACATCTTTGCTCTTTCTCTTGCCCATCTGACGTCTTTCTGTCCCTGTTCCTCCCCCCCCCAACTCTGTGCTCCTCAGGAAACTGTATGTTCATGTCCTCTTGGTCCTGCCTTGTTCCCCAGGTCTCAGCCTTTTGTTTGAGCCCCCACCATTACTTCCAAAGACCCCCTCCTTTTTGATCCTGTTATAGCTTGTGTTTGGATGTCCCCCCAAAGGCTCATGTGGTCATAGGCGGGGTTTCTCAGAGGTGGCTGAATCTAGAGTATGTGATGCAGGGATCAAGGGTATGTGATCACTGATGGGTTTGGCATAATTCTGGGTGTGGATAATGGAAAGGCCCAGTCTGGGTGTGAGTGCTACCCACCCTAAGGGTGTGTGGCTTGGATAGACTCTTAAGGGACAGAAAGAAGTCTGCTGTCATTGCTTGTTGCTTCACTACCTCATTGCCCTCTGCCTGCCACAAACTGTTTCTCTTGTGCAATGCCCCTCTGCCACACCAGCCTGCCTTGGAGCCAGCCAACGATAAACTGAAACCTCTGCAAACTGTGAGCCAAATAAGCCTTTCCTCCTTTAACTTTGGGCATCAGGTATTTTGTCTCAGCAATGAGAAAAGTAACTAAGACAGAGCCGATGGATGGAGGAGCCCCTTTCTCTATCTTCACATCTCTCGAGTTTCCTGTGGAATACTCTGGGACTTGGGGTTGGGGGGCTGGTGTCACCTGTCTCCTGTTCTAAGGACCTTCTTCTTACCTTGAAGCAGTGGCAAAGACCCGAGAATGAGTCCCAGATGCCTGACACTTTTGGGGTATCACCTTTGTGTGCTTAGAGTCCCCCATTCCTGAGCCTGTAATGAGCACAGGTGTTTTCTCGAGAGGGGCACTGCCTCTGATCCACCCGGGGGCACTGGAAACATCATTCCAAGAGTCAGCCAGGCAGGAGGATGGTTTGAGGTCATGGAAAGAGCTCTGGCTTAGGAGCTGGAATTCTGTGTCTCTTCCTGGCCATGCTAGCTCAGTGAGCCGCAGGGCCCTCACCTGTTCAGTGACCACAATGTCAATGATGTCATTAGGGTGTGGCGAGACTGCCTGAAGCCCCCTGGCAGGAGGGGCTCCTGTTGCATCCCTGTGGTGCTAGGGTCTGCCCAGGCAATGAGTACTTGGTACTTGAGCCCACATGTGGGGCCCAGATTAGTGGGTTGGGTGGATGGGCTGGGGGGACAATGGCTTGTAATGGCTTGCTTGTCAGGACGCACACAGACCTCCTCTCTCTTTCCCTGTGTGGATGTCTCTGAGGGGAAACTGAGGCCCACAGTGGGCCTGGGGGTCCTGGAGAAGGAGAAGCAGAAGCAGAGCATAAGGGAGGGTGGCAGGCTCCCGGCCAAGGTGTCTGTGTCAGCGGCGCCGATTTCCGTGGCTCCCCCAGGACGGCGCTGCGGGTGGGTGGAATCCACAGGGCTGAGACGCCGAGGCGGAACGTGCCGAGGATGCCTGGGGCTGCTTATCTCAGGCCAGGAATGCGCTGTGGTATTATTAGCCGGCAGCCTTCTCGCCTTTGGAGTAAGCACCCGGGGAGCGTGTTGGACACCTGTCCTGTCCAGCTCTGCCTGCCCAGACAGCCTGCGCCCAACCAGCCGCCCTCAGATGCCGTTTACCCGTGTGCACGCGCGTGTGCGGGTGGGGGAGTGTGTGCCTGCATCTGTGTGGCTGTCTCCGTGGTCCTTGTGTATGCATAACCGTGCCATGTGCCTGTGCGGGGGCCTCTATGCTTAGGAAGGTGTGTACAAGTGTGCACAGGTGTGTATGCATGTGTTATGCCCTGCGTGTGCAGATGCACACATGTGGATAAGGGTCAGTGTGTGTGCAATGTGCGTTTGTGTGAGTGAGTGTGAGTGTGGATGCCCATGTGGCTGTGCCTGCACGTATCCCTGCTTGGGGGTGGGATGGGACGCCGGAAGGCCGCGGGGAACCTAGTGAACAGGAGGAAAGAAATAGGCCACAGGAGGCTGAGGACCCTGTCACGGTGGTGAGAGCCTGGACAACATAGTGGTTGGAGGCGGGGACAGCAGACACAGATGTGCAGGCAGGCAGGAGGGGCTGCTGGGGCTCTTGGCAGTGGGGACCGGGCCACTGTTGCTAACAGACTCAAAGACAGCATAGTAAAGAGTCCTGAGGTCAGAGCCTGAGTTCTGTCTTTGTTTTTTTTTGTTTTCTTGAGGCAGGGTCTTACTATGTAGTTTAGGCTGACCTTGAACCCTCAGCAGTCCTCTTGCCTCAGCCTCCCAAGTACTGGGATTACAGGCGTGTGCCAGCAAGTCTGGCTAAGCAGCCTGAGTCCTGACTCTGTCACTCACTAGCCTGGTGACCTTGGGCAGGGGAATTAATTTCTCTCCAAGGCTCATTTTCCTTATTTATACCATGGTGACAATGATAGTTCTTACTAGTTAGAGTTATTGGGAGAAGTAAAGAAAATACTGTGCCAGATACATACTGAGGCCTTGAGAAGGGACACGATAGTGTTGGCATTGCCATCACCACCACGGCCACCATTGCAGGTCCCTTGGCAGTCCCTTTCTGGCTGCATCCCTGGGCAGCATGGAGGACTCTCAGCTCGAAGCAGTGCGAGAGGGCACGGGACTGGCCCAGGGTCCCCAGGGAGCCCCACGGAGCCCTCAGAGCCCAGTCCGGGATCCGGGCCGCTCTCACACCATGCCGCAGCTCAGGTTGCTGGGGTGGCAGCACCTTGCCAGGCTGGAGAGGTCAGCAGAGCCGGGCGGGCTTGCTCAGAGGCCAGCAGCTGCAGAGGGCCTGGGATCTTCCTGCTCAGCGAGCAGTTGAGCTGGTGTCGGGCTGGCGTTTCCGCTCCTTGCTCTCACTGTCCTCCTGTGCGCTTTTTGCCTTGGCGCTCGCTCCCTGATCCTTTTGGGACTCCTGACTCATGTGGAAAACAAAGCCAAAGCTCACCAGGCCACAGTGTCCTCACCCTTCACCCAGGCCGGGCTGGGAGGACTGTTCCCCTGGCTATTGACCTCGGCCCTGCACCCGGTTGGGCTCCACCAGCTTCGCCTTCTGCCCCCATCTGGCCAGCGGGCACTGGATTCCTAGGAAGGACCAGGCCCACCTTGAGTTGGGCTCCCCTGCCCTCGCACGGCTCTGACAGCGTGCCCAACATCCTCCTGCTTGGGGAGCAGATCTAGGGTGTCGCCAGGCGTTCGGAGGTGGGGGCAGCACTTTGGCACCTGGCACAGTGCGGTTGGACAAAGATAGGTGGGATCTGCCAGGATCCCTCAGCCAGGCCGGGCTGTGATTGGCCTGGAGAGTGGCCAGGAAAGACTTGTTTCTCAGTCTCCACTGACTACCTGGAAGAAAAAACCGAAAACCCTCACGCTACTACTGACAACAAACACAACCACCGAACTGTTTTTGTTTTTTTTTATAAATCTGCAGTTGATGGCCGGTTGGCTGTACATTATTAAACAGGCACCTGGAGATTTTCCAGGCAGGGTAGAGTGTTTGAGCCAAGACTCATGGCCTGAACACAGTGTTCCAAGAAGACAGTCACCCACAGGGTCCCTGGGGAGGAGCGCCCAGAGGGGTCCTGGCCGCTGCCCCTCGCCTCCCCAGCCCTGCTCTGGTTGTCTTATGCTGCCGTGTTGCTGAGCATCTTTTATCCAGTGCCTGTGTTCCCTTGGCACCTGGGGTCTCCGAGGAGCCTCCAGCTTCCATCCCCAGGTGGGACAGGCCAGGGGCTTCCCCATCTCTTGGGGACCAACATGGCGCAGGGGGCTGCAGGCTGGAGATCTGCTCTCAGCCGGGCTTGTTGAGCTCCTCCGTGTGGTGGTGCTAGGACTCCCTGCTTATCTTCTCTGGCCCTCGCTTTCTACTTCCTGTGAGGAGGGGTTGGGCCAGTCAACCTGAATCCTCACCCATGTTTCAGGAGCCCTGGTTACATGGCATGGGGTGGTTGTTTCCCAGGGTTTGCCCCTGCCCCCCCATCGCCAGTCCCGTCAGTGAGACCGGGAGCCGTGTCCCAGCAAGCCCTGCTTGGAGGTGGTGGCCACCAGCCCATTCACACCCCCGTGGACAGCCCTTCCAGCGACCATGAAGCCCACCAGGGTCAAGAGCGAGCATCTGAGTGGCCGAAGAAGCCAGGCCGGGATGGCCCACTGCCTTCTGCACTGCGCCATCTGGTGCCTGGCGTGTAGGGGTGTGTGGCCGGAAGGGTTACTTTGGCACCAGGCCTTAATGAACTTGCGAGCGTCTTAGAGATAATGTAGCACAGCGTTAAGAGATGAAATCCTATCATGTCTGCTGATTTGCTGTCTGGTAATTATTGACTTTGGGTGCGTGATTGGCCTCTCGCGTCTGAGTCTTTCAGCTGTGCAAAGTGGGGATGGAGCTGCGGGTTGTGGTGAGGGGCTGATGCACTAATGCAGTCCCGGCTCACAAAAGCGCCTCTCGCGGGGTAAGTGCCCGTTAGCTGCTGCGTCTCCGGGTGCCTCCTCCAGCCGTGCTCTTTCCCTTCACGTTGCTCAGTGCTATCTGTGTTGTGATTTTGTTTCTCTGTCTGTCTGTCTGTCTGTCTGTCTGTCTGTCTCTCTCCTTTCTTGTACTGGAGATTAAACCCAGGGCCTTTGCACTTAGCTGCATCCCAGCCCCTTACTTTTATTTTCATTTTGTCAGACAGGGTCTCACTAAGTCACTGAGTTGCCCAGGCTAGGTGTAAACTTTCAATCTTCCTGCCTCAGCCTCCCAGAAAGCTGAACAGGCTTGTTTCACCATGCCTGGCTTGTGCTCTTGTCTGTCTGTCTGTCTTTCTTTCTTTCTCTCTCTCTATTTTTTCTTCTTTCTCTCTCTCTGTCTCTCTCTGTCTCTGTCTCTGTCTCTCTCTCTCTTTCTGTGTGTTTCTTGTGTCTCCTTCTAGTAGACCAAGCGTTCCTTGAGGGCAGGGGCCCTGGCTGGTTTTACGGCCGACCCCACAGAGCCTGTACTGAATGAATGGGTGAAGCAGTGAGTGCCTGAGGGCCGCTGGCAGAGGATCAGAACCAGAGACAGCCGAGGCGAGTGTGCGGGGACCAGGAACAGAGAAAGAGCTGGGACGTGCAGCCTGTGCAGCCGTTCCTCTGAGAGCCAGTGCGTGCGTGCATGAGCTTTGATAAAGCCTTGAAGCAGGAACTCCTCTGAAGCAGGAGGCAGGGACCCAGGAAGAGGTTTGCACCTATGGTGGGAGCTGCTGGGTGGAGGCAGTGAGCTGGAGGCAGGGGCACTGTGTGAGCAGAGGCTGCGAGCCTGCGGAGCCCCTGCTAGGCCTGAGGGGAGCCCCATGTGGCACAGGATGTGGACCAGTGGGGCCCTGTGGGCCTGCTGGCTCAGTCAGGAGAGGAGTAGCTGTCATAGTGGGCATCTCGAAACTCCAGTGTCCTCATCTACAAAGTGAGGTTAACAGTGGTCAGTACTGAGGGCTATTGGGGGATTAGAATGGTGGACATGGGTGGTGGAGTTTGCCCTGGCTCTCACTTTCTCAAGATAATTTCTCAAGTATTTGATAATACCTGCCATATCTTTTCTTTTCCCTTCCCTTCCCTTCCCTTCCCTTCCCTTCCCTTCCCTTCCCTTCCCTTCCCTTCCCTTCTTTTCTTTTCTTTTCTTTTTTTGTGTGTGTGTGGTACTGGGAACCAAACTCATGACCTTGTGCTTGCCACACAGGCACTGTGCTGCTGAGCTATATTCCCAGCCTCATATCTTTTCTTTATCATCTGAAATAAAAATTGGGTCCAATTTCCTTAGTCTTTCCTTGCGCTTTTATTCAACAAATATGTATTGGATACTCTTTGGTTTATAGGGTATAAAATTTATGATTGTGTCCAAGCAGTGTGGAGTAGAGTAGAAGTTAAATCCCCTTTGGTTTAGACTTTATATTTTTGTTAATGCAACCAAAAGTACCTGTGCTTTTTGAGAGCAGCTGTATTCTATTGTTAGCTATGCATTTTTGCTATATTTTAGAACTTTCCTTGCATGAACCATTATTAATTCATATTTCTTATGACTTTTGAACAGTAGTTCAGGACATGACCCCTAGAGAAACGTTCCCTTGCTAATTCTGGCCCATTTATAAAGTCAATTTTTGCATTTTGATTCAGTTCAGAGCCTTATCTCTTTCAATTGCTAGTTTTTTCTACCGCGTGCTTGTGAAGTCTCCATTCTGTATCTTAACCTGCGTTACTGATAAGTATGTGGAACAAGCCAGGGCAGAGGACGGAACCCTTTGGCAAGTCAGGAAATTGACATTGATC
The DNA here is from genome assembly GCA_004365215.1 of Cuniculus paca. NCBI lineage: Eukaryota > Metazoa > Chordata > Mammalia > Rodentia > Cuniculidae > Cuniculus > Cuniculus paca. The sequence goes on from RJWT010015012.1 coordinate 12,653, forward strand.
TATTAATCAACACCCCTTTGCTTGCTGGCAAGGAATCCACTCAGCTTTCTATCTTGTCTCCAAGAATTTCATCGGGGATCCTGCCAGTGGCTTCCTGAGGTTCAGATACTCTGGAGCTGGGGGATTCCCCCATGGTCCTGTCTAAGAGCCTTAGCATATGGGGATTAGAAGGGTGGATGTGGCGATGTGAGGGATCGGTCTTGGGTTCTCTGGAAAGATCCAGGCTAACCATGGTGGTCTTTGCGGGAAGGGGTGGAGGGGCAGCCCCAGAGGAATCCTGCCCTGGAGACAGCAAAGTCCCCAGGGTCCTTCCAGCTTTAAAAACCCAGCTGCTCAGTGAGACAAAGGATTTGTGTGCAGTGAACTGGGCCCAGCAGCGACCTTCTGCCAGGGTCCAACATCTGCCTGGAAACTTATTCCCCCAAGGAACATGGAGGCCCTCGGAGGCCACCAGGTGCAGGGACTGAAGCAAAGGAGAGAAGTTTAGTCTTTGGTCACGCAGATACTGCGTCCAAATGCCTCTCCTGGCTGGAAACTAAAGCAGGGCTGGAGGAGGAAGGGGCAGCCGCTTCTCCTGCCCTGGGACTAGAGTACAAAGCTGAGAGGGAAGCTGGGGAGTCAGGCCCCACACTTCTCCCTCGTGGGGGCCTGCGCCCGCTGCTGGATGGCGAGAGATGGTGGGAACGCATGTAGATAGAGGAGCTACAAATAGAGGCTGAGTGGGGAGGAGGGTAACAAATAGATGAGAGCCCAGGATGGGAGAGGGGGCTCCAGCGTGGGTGTGGCTTCTGGGGTCTGGTCTGGAGAGAACTCTCGCTAGGGGACTCTGAGAGGAAAGCATCCCGGGCACAACCCAGACTCATTCCCAGCCGCCAGGGGAGGGGTGCAGTCAGAAGGGGCGGACACAGCTCAGATGCACAGACAGTGACCAGTACAGTGGGCGACCCTCGGAGCCTGGCTTCCAGCCAGTGTGGGTTGGGCGGCCGGACTCAGAGCCCAGAACAGCCCCATCTCCCTGGACCTCGAGGGGAAGAAGCCATGTACCCAAGCCATCCTTGCTTTTGGGGTCTGGCATGTGGCCCTGCCCTCTCTGTGATGGACAGGAAGAGGAGAGTGGGGCGAGCAAGTAGACACACCCTGCCATCCTAGGAAGATGCGAGAAGCTGAGCCCTCCCTACAAGGAGCTGTGGTCTGGGAGCCAGAATTCCCAGTCGTGTCCTGTGGTGACACAGGCCTGAGCTGGAAGGCCAGGATCCAAATCCCCCTCATCAGCTGCTCTGTGGTTTCACTCAGCTGCTCTGATCCCAACTCAAAGAAGAGCAGAGGAACCATGACCACCTCCTAAGTCTGAGGGGGATTTCCCGGAAGTCCCGGTGGGGAAGGTTGGACAAAGGGCAGCACCTCGATGTGGTTGAAAATGCAATGAAGGCAGCTCTAGGAGGACCCACCCTCTCCCTGTCCCCAGTCGCTGAGGGGCCTTGAGTGGAGCTGGGGCTGAGATGCCAGGGAAACTAGGTTCAGACCTCAGTCCCAGCCCTTCTTTTGCCTCTCTGTGTCCTTTGTCCCCCCTCTTCCAATGGAAGTGCCTAACTCAGCACCTGGCCCTGACACACACAATTCTTTTCTCCTTGCTCTCTCAATGGCCTCTCTGTTGCTCCTTGGCGCTCTCCCGCCACCCCCAGCTCCATCTCTTTCCTCCTTGTGGGTCTCTGCTTCTGACCCCCTTTGTCCCATTCTCTCTGCTCTGGGCTTTGCTGCCATCTGTTTCTGCGACTCTGTCTTCAGCTCACAGGCATCGACTGAGCCCTCTTAGATGCCAGGCACAGCCGTCTCCTTTCTTGGTCCTGGGTCTCCTTACCTCCTTCTGCTATTCCCTCTCCCACCGGCCGGCCTCCCGCCCTCCCTCCCCCCGGCTTCGCCAGCTCCAACACTGGTATTATTCAGTTTTATGAGAAACCCCCAGGCCTACCCCTGAATGGACCAACCACAACTGGAACCAGATGTGCAGTCCTGCACTGGGGATGTGAGGGAGGGAGGGAGTGAGGAGGGAAAGAGCATGGGCTGGGGAATGGGAAAGCCTGGGAACCCTATTCCTCCTGGCTGGGGGTGGGGAGGGTAGCTAAGAGGAGGGGGAGGGGAGAGGAACGAGGCCAAGCAAACTTCTCCAGAAAGCAGTCCTCACGCTGTGCTTGTATGCATGTGTGTGCACGTGTGTGGGACAGCAGGGTGGATGGTGGGTTGTGGGATAGATAGCTTTTTCTCCGAAGTCCTCTATCTCCTTGACTTTGGCTCAGTTTGTTTAGCAGGGACTCGCCGAGTTCCTGATTCCTCCCAGGTGTTGGAGTAGGCAGCCTGGGAAACGGGCTGATGTTGGATATGGGGAGAGAATGCAGCCTCCAAAGGCTCCCTGAGGGCAGCTGGAGGAGGGCATCTCCCGGGAGGCCCTGCGTCTGCTGCAGACCTAGGGGAGGGTGGGATGTGGCTGGACTCCGGGTGACAGCTCTATGGCTTTTGAGTCCTGGCAAAGTCAGCCTCCTGCCTGGGTTTATATAGATTACAAGATAAGAGTCTGTGCACAATGACCTGGGCACAGCCTTGTGCAATATTAAGCATTTTAAAATGTTCCTTTATTCAATTATTAACCAGCCGTCCATCGGCCATCTCTGCATCACTCATTCGTTCATTCTCCATTTATTGAGAATCTACTCTGTATCAACCTCATGGTTGGTGCTGGATAAAGTAGGAAAAGGAAGGAAAAGCATGAATACATTTTCCATTGCTCAACAAAGAGATACAGAAGTGCGCGCTCCTAACCGTACACCCCAGCATTGGTAAACAAGTAAAGCGGAGGGTGTCGTGGGGCTCAGGCAGGTGGAGGCGGTACCTGTCAACGGTGGGTAGAGGTTGTGGCTTTTGAATTGAGCCCTGAATGCTGACAGTGAGAAGCGGGAACCGTGCGTTGAGACAGCTTGTGGGGCAGAGTCGTGGGGTGGAGGGAGGGAGGGTTTGGGCTGGCACTGCACCTCAGGGCTTGGGCAGTGCCCTGTTGTATAGTGGGCCCCTGGTGATGTGGCAGCCAGCGAGGAGCTGGGGGCTCTTGGATGTCAGTCCGGATAATACGGGTGTGGGTCGGAGGAGGAGATGGGAGAGGACAGTGACATTTGCTGTTCTGGAGACCTGAACATGTGGCCGGGTGTCTGATTTTATAGCTTACGCCCATTTTCCTTTGGAGGAGGGAGAACAGCTGAAGTTGGTGCAGAATCCTGTCACTGTCTCCCCCGACCGGGGCTGACCCGGGGCTCCTCAGTCTATGGTGGTGTTGGCGGTGGTGGTGGGGGGCACAGGGGTTAGGCAGGATGGGGCACTTAGGAGTCGTGGGTGTCTCAGAGTTGGGGCCATTGAGTGGGAGCATTGGTCTGGAGCTGGAGAGAGATGGGGTGCACCTGGCCAGGTGTCCTCACCCAATCATTTTCGTTATCTTTGCCATCTTTGAGTAGCCTCAGTGCTCTTGAAGATTGATGCTGCTTCGAAAGCTACAGGCTCTGAGATGCCGGAATTTGGGAGTCTGAGAACCCAAACTCTTTTCCATCTGAGAGAAGATCAAGTCATCTTGCTCTGAGTGTGGGGGGAGGGGTGTTGCTTCTCTCTGCCCTTCCCGTATCTGTCCCAGAGAAGCCACCCCCCCACCCACTCCTAAGGTTGTTGTTTTGAGACAAGGTCTTGCCCTGCTGTGCTGTGTCAGGGCCAGCCTTGAACTTACTACATGGCTCAGGCCAGGCTTGAACTCACAGGGCTTGAACTGACCTCGAAATTGTGGTGATCTTCCTGCTTCAGCCTCCTGAGTGCTGAGATGACAGCGTGCACCATCATACTCAGCAGAATATTATTCTTTAAAGTGCCTAATGTACAGTAAGGTGTGTGGCAGATGATTTTTTCCCTTTCCTTTCAAGAGACTCCCATTTGCTTCTGCACTTTTTTTACAATCATTTATATGACTTTTTAAATACTGCCCCTATTATTTTTCATGGGTTTCATTTTGCCAGATTTGTAAATGCGTATAACATTTTAATCCTTTCCTCCTCACACCTCCCATTATTTTTAATTGCAAAAAAAATTTCGTACAAATAGAAAGTTGACATGGTTATATGGTGAGCTCTCTAGAGTCTACTAGATTCTACTTCCGGCATGCGGTCTGCCCTCCTTACCTGTGATTTCTGTATCCATGGAGTCAACCAAGGCTGCTTGAAAATATTCGGAGGCAACTTGAGATCATGCTCATGGATGAAATGATTCAGAGTCACATGGGTGAATTTCATGTTGTCTCCCTAGTATAACAAACTAAAGGAGTTAGTGGGATCCAAAATGCACAATACATATTGGGAAAGTCAAAGGGGAGGAATTATCTAAAAAGGGAAGGAAGTGATCACTGTTAATCTGTTAACATGATTTGAAACTCATATTGTCTTCATTGTTCTGATTAGTTTCATTTTATTCTGATTTGTTTGATTTTATTGTACTCAATGGCATGGACAGCTATTTTAAAGATAACAAAATATATAATTGCAGCCATCGAAGATGTCCAATTATCTTGTTTAGAAACCCTGTATTGCTTTCATTGTTTTGTTTTGATTGATTTTACTCTATTCTGTGTTGATTGTAATATGTCGAAAGGTGTAGGCAACTATTCTGAAAATAAGCATTTTGCTAGCCACTGCTGTTTTACTAGTATTTTGAAGTTCTGTATTGGTTACATTGTTCTGCTTTTTTTTTTTTTTTTTTTTTTTTTTTTTTTTTGTTTTTTTTTTTTTTTTTTTTTTTTTTTAGTTAACTTTTTTTTAATTAAGTATTTTGCTAGCCACTTTTTTTTTTTTTTTTTTTTTAATTTCTTTTTTTTTTTTTTTTTTTTTTTTTTTTTTTTTTTTTTTTTTTGTTTCTTTCACTGGTTTTGTTTGATTTTATTTATTCCTGATGATATGGGCAGTTATATTGTAGATAACAAGAGGCATTATGGTAGCCATTATCAATTGCTTTTTACCATTGTTGTGATTGACTCTGCTCTGTTTTATTTTGTTTGGCTGTATTCTTTTCAAAAGAAAAAAAAAAGAAAATATTCGGAACAAAGCCTGACTGTTCTGAACATGTAGGGACTTTTCTTGTCATTATTTTTATACTACTATAACACAACTAGCTAGATAACATTTCCCCCGGACTGGTTATTATAAGTATTCTAGAGGTGACTTTTAGGAAGCTGCATGTAGGTTATATGTAGATACTGTCCTGTTTTTTAGAAGGGACTTGAGCATCTGCCGATTTTCGTATCTGTGGGGGTCCAGGAACCAGTCCCCACAGGGACAGAGAGACGATGCTATTTACTTTATCACATATTCATCAATCCATTTTATTTTTATTTTTTGATACATTTCAAAGACAGTCGATGCATGCATTTCATTCACCAGAGCTCAGTTCAATCACTTTTGAATCTACAGTCACAACTGTCCTAAGTCCGCCCAGGGAAAAAGCAAGGATGGTTCCCATGCATGACAGCTAAAGAAAAAACAGGTCCAGAAGGGAGATTCCTGGCGTGTGGTCACGAAGCGCGTTGGAAATACCATAAAGGAAAGTGCTCTCAATGGCTTTATTATTACCTCACTAACGCTCCCTAGCCGTTCTGCGGCCTTTTCTCGCATCTGGACCTGGTGGTCCTCCTTCCTTCCTGCGCTCTTCGCGGGTCTCTCAAGCCCTCCCCCAAGCCCCAGGAAGCTGCTGGACCGAGGGCTGCGGGAGCTTGGCTTTCTGCTGCAGGTGTCCAGCCTGGGCGGCTGGGAGCCGGGCCCTGCTGGGTGTGCGCGGTGCAGTGAGCCGCAGGGGTTAAAGGAGGCGGCTGCGAGGCAGCAGCCGCGGTGGGGGGCGGCAGCCGCTGACTCCGGGAAGGAGGCGTGCGCTGGCCCGCCCGCCTGCCGGCTGGGGGAGCCCGACCAGCAGCGCCCTGGCTGGCTCAGTCGCTCCCTGCACTGGCCTTGGGACCAGCTCCGCGCCCACTGCCCCACTCCCTCCCAGGCACGAAGCTCGCTCACCTCACCGCTTTTATCTTGGCAACCCGCTTCTTGCCTGTCACAGCGGCTGCCCCCGCCACTGGCCCACTGCCTCCGTCCTGCGAGCCGGTTGGCCCAGGCCCCCCACCCCACTGGTGGCTCGTCCGTCCGTGGAAAGGTGAGTGGGGAGACTGTGTGTGTGTAGCGGGTGCTGACCGTCAGCGTCAGAGCTGCCTGCAAGTCACTATGGATGCTGTCAAGACCCTGGAGTGTAAACTAGGGGAAGGGGAGCTCAGCCCTGCCCTGCCACATGGTTTGGGGCCAGCCAAGCCCCCCAGAGGCCAACCTGTCTGTCTCCTGTCTTAAGTTTTTGCTGGGGCTGGCAGGGATGTCTGGGGTGCGGCTGTCCCTGCATCCACAGAGAGCGGGACCAGTCAGGAGGAGTTTTGTTTGCTGGGGGAAGTTGCTCGTGTCAGTGGCTGTCTGAGGCTGAGGCCAGCCAGGGGCGGAGTGTGGGGAGGGACGAGTGACCAAGGTGGGCAGGAGGCTGGGGTCTTTTCTGCTCCCAGCTCCCCACAGCAGGGCTGTGTACGGGGAGGACCGCAAGAGGGGCGTGAAGCTCTTGGGCTCTTCGTTTCTTCCCTGCCGTCCACCAAGCTGCTTTGGGGCGCCTTCCTCTCGGCGCCCAGCCCGCAGGGAAGGGGCTGGTGGCCCAGAGGTTAGGGGTAAAGCTCCCACCTCCTTGTGGGTCTGGTGCTCTCTTGCCCATGGGCACAGTCGGGCACTCATGCCCCCTTCCACCCTTCCCAGCCAACAGGCTCACTCCCTGCTCACCGCTCTGGGCAGAAATGGCTAATCCGGGAGGTTAATGAACAGACTCAGGCACTGCCTTCTACCCCTGCCCCTCCTGGCCCTGTCACTCTGGTGCCCTGCCCACCACCCCTTCCCAGAGCTGAAAGAGCCACACGGAGAGCTCTGCCCAGTGTCCCTTCAGCCCCCATTCAGGACCAGGGCCAGGACTGCCTGCCCAGATGTTTTTAGGCTGGACTCTGTCCTAGCAGAGGAAACTGGGAGGGGGTGACTGGGGGGTGGCGGGGAAGCCTGCTGAGCTCCCAGGCTGGGCTCCTGACAGAGGGGTGGGACGAGGTTAGGGGACAGGATGGGTCCTGGACTGGGGATGGCGGGACTACAGTTATGGGGTGAGACTAGGAGCAGGGACTGGAAACTAGGGTTCTAGAGACTTTGGGGCCATGGGCTTCTTCTCTTCTGTGCAGTAGAGAGAGGTGGAATGGGAGGGTGAGAAGGAGTTTTTCCCCCTTCTTGAAGCTGCCTGGGGCTGGGGTGGGGACCGCTGTGGCTTGGAGTTGGCCTCCAGTCCCTCCTGCCCTTGCCAGTGGGTGATTCCTGTCTCTCCCCGCTCAGTTCTTGCCCTAGGACCTCCAAGCTTGCTCGGGCTGCGGGGCTGCCTGCCCCATCACCTCCAACCCAGAGCCCGAATGGCCTGAACGGGACCAGTGTTGGGGGTTGCAGCTCGGGATTGGCCTAGACTCTGCTGTCCTGCAGGAGCGGACTGGGGCCAGGACAGGGGGGAGGTCTCAGCCCCCCTCCCCCAGCTGGGGAGCCAGGACTTTGTTCTGGAGCTGAGGATCTCGGGTGGCACTGGAAACAACCCAGGCACGCTTCCCTCCACCCCCGTGGCCTTGAACAGCTCCTTCCCATCCCTCTTCCCATACTTCTTCATACTTCACTTCCCCCGGAGCCGGAGCCGGAGCCGAGCGCAGAGCTTCCCGTGGGGGTGGCTGCGGCCAGGAATTTTAAAGCGGGAGAGCTGGTGGTCAGTGGGGCGCCTGTGAGGCAGGGAAAGAGGCTGCTGTTCCAAGACCACGTCGGTGCTGACAGGTGTAACCGAGGCTTGGTGTCGGGACCCCTCAGCGTCCTGTTTCTCCTGACGTGGGAGCAAGAAGCAAAGGGGGCAGGGTGGGCATCTGTGTACTCGAAGGAGAGAGGCCCA
>RJWT010015013.1:0-20694 GCA_004365215.1 Cuniculus paca
CTCATACCCATCTTGTGAATTCCCATTTTTCCCCACCTTGAACCCACTTCATCTCATGGTTTTGCTCTATAAAATTTCCTAGAAATGACAGTCATTGGCAACTCACTTGGGTTGCCAAACCTCTTCTGTCTCACTCTTGGACAGAAGCTTTCTTTCTCTCAATAAATATATCTTGTTCTTAGCTTCCATTGTTCCTAAAATTTATTCTTCAGTTTTAGAGACTACGAACTCATACTGGACATCTAGTAGGTTGGAAGTTTATTTTCCCTATATGAAAAAGAATGATGCACACCTCCTAGACAGTTGAAAGGAGATTGTCATTAAAGTTCATTACCTTAGCACGAGTAAGCAAGAATAGTGAAATTGTTTAAATGTTGCTTATTTCTACTTAGAACATTATTTTCTTCTTTTCTATTCCATGAGCATGCTATTGTGCATTATCATGTTGTTATCCAACATTGAGCACCAGCTTTTCTGTTAGAATTATTTCTTTGGGTTTTGCTAGTGTTTGCAAATGTGCATCAGTTACTGTCTTTACCCTGCCTATCTTGAATTTTCAGTGCCTGATTCCATCTTAATTCAATCTTCCTTTGTGCTTTTCTCCTGGATCAGATAACATAAATGGATTTCTTAGAAAAGCCTCTACATTTTGAGATACCTTATTCTCTAAGATTGCAGTAATCAAAGTTTAAAATGAAAAATAAATCACTACCAAAAAATGCATCATTCTCCTTTGTCAACAATAAATGTGACAGTGCAACTACAGAGCAACCTGTCATCAACATTGAATCTGCAACTATGCAGCAGCAGCAGCATCTTCTGGACAAAAAGAAAAAATGTAAAATAGCATCAAGGGAATGTAATTAGTGGGGTAAAAAGGCACTCGCCAGCAAAACAATTTATTTTTGGATCATTATTTGAAATATAAATGAACAAGAGGTAATAAAAACTATAAGATCTATACTATGTATTCATATATTTATAATTTTAATCTGCCTCTTTTGAGATAGAGTGTGATTTCTAATTTTTAAAGGAGATTATTCCAGGTAATGCAAAAATAATGAGATTCTCTTATTAAAATAATCATGTATGTTTTTACCAAACACGAACATTTTGACAACTACACTTTGTTTTTCAGCATCTACTTTATCCTGGCAACTTTGAATTGTGTGACAGCACAGTAAGGGACCACATACGATAAGCAAAGGGGCTGCACATTGTTACTGAATACCCTCCAAAGTGCATGTTAAAGGCATGGATCTTAGCTGGTGGAATACACTGTAGTGATAGAGCTTTTAGACGATGAAACCTAGTTGGAGAAAGTTTGGTCTCTTTGGTGTCCTCTCAAAGTAAGGTCAGTGGTGGTGTATCCTGGAAGGGGATCTCAATGCTGTTGTCCTCTCTCTCTTTATTCTTCCTAGGCACCATGAGGTCAGCAGTTTGCTTTATTCTTTTCTCCCAAAATGTCCTGTGTCACTCCAGGCCCAGAAGTGATGGAGCCAACAGAGAGAACTTGAGTGGAAGCTTCAGAAATTGAGCTAAACTAAAACTACTCTCTTTATAATTTGTTTTGCCTCTGTGAGGAAAGACTGCATAACATAAATGTGATATGCAGATGTTTATTTTTGCATATGGTGAGATTGCCTTCTTAGCAGTTATCTATATTGTAATAACCAAACTGAAATTCATAACAAATTTCATCCCATTCTTTGGGTATTGAAATAAAATTCTTATTTTCATCGCTTGAAGATATGGTAAAACACTGATAAAGAAAGATGGACAGTAGGAGAAATCAGCAATTGTAACTGAAAGACATTGTTTTCTCCTTCAAGCAAATGTTAGAAAAACACATCATAAAACTTTTATTAAAAGATCCCTAGCATAGGCCAATGAAGCACACAGTAGCATACAATGTTTGCATTGCAACTTTCCGAGTGCTCGAATCATGCTTTATTTGGCAACAATTTTATAATTTTTATGAAACAACATGAATAGTTTTCTCGATTTCTGCTGCTTTTGGCCAACTATGCTCCTTTGCATTTATCTCAAATATTCCCAGGTGTGGGATACTGAAACTAGAATTTTATTCTACTTTTCAGGGAAGAATAACACATGGCAACATGAATAAATGCTATAGGCTTTATTATATATATATATTTTAAAATGATTCAAATTCAGAAATACAGGTTTACCTTACAAGATCCCAGAAAATGACTTTAAAATTATAATAAGCATTAAGTATTTTAATTGCCTTCTGTGTTGAGAACCACAACACACTGTCTACTCATTTTTCAAAAAGTTTAAGCCGGCCGTGGTGGCTCACGCCTGTAATCCCAGCACTCAGGAGGCTGAGACAGGCGGATCATTGTGAGTTGAAGACCAGCCTGAGCTACAAAGTGAGCTCAAGGCCGGCCTGAATGGCATAGTGAGACCCTGTCTCAAAAACACCAGGGCTGGGGATCTAGCTTAGCAGTCTAAGTGCCTGCCTGGCAAGCACAAGGTCGTGAGTTCAATCCCTGGTGCTGCAAAAAAAAAAAAAAAGAAGTTTATAACCATTCCTGCTACTGAATATTCTTTCTTCTATGAGCAAGTAATCAGTTTCTAGACGGTGATATTTTTAAAATATTTTCTTGATAAAGGCGAGACTCTAGTTCAAGAAATTCTTATACTAGCTGCTTAGAGAATAAAATATTCTCCTTAAGAGATGATAACCAGCCCCTCCAAACACATACACTCACAATATTTTGTTTTAATTTTCTGCTTTGAAGAGTCATTTCACTGGAAGATTTAGAAATTAATTTTTGAAAACAGATAATTTTCCAGGTGCTCACATTTTACATTTTGCAACTGCACATGTGAGAGTATTAGATTATTTCTGTATGAAAGCCTGAAATGTATTAAACATTAAAAATTATTTTAAAGTCCACATGAAAAATTTTTATCTGCTATGTTTCCTAAGCACACTTCATATTGTATTTTTTTTTTCTTTTCATATAATTGATATTCCTATACAGTACAAACCAGCATATAAAAGTAAGGTTTCTGTGGTATCTTGGAGCTGGTCCTGTACCCACCTTAGTAAAGATACGGTTCACAAATGTCTTCCAGTGATTTTTCTTGGTGGTCCCTTGTATAACATATAGTTCTTTGCGTTAGGTGATGCTACTTGCCGTATGTAAATTTCTGAAGGGATAGAAATAGGATAGTGCATGGCTACTTCACTGATTACTGCAATCACTTTGTAAGGTTTGAATTTTGCATATAAGTTGAATGTTTATGCTGTATTTCAAATAATATTGACTATGTTTAATACTGTTATTCAATAATTTATCTTTCTTTGCAGTTACATTGAGTAAAAAAAGAAAAATCTGAAACCTTTAATCATTACATTTCATTACATTTAATTAGGAGTTAGTTATAAATTTTAAATTTAAAATGAGGCATCTGGGGCGCAGCTCGACAGTATAAAGTGTGTTTACAAGGTATGAGCTCCTGGATTCAATGCAAATTCGGAGAAGTTCTGAGGCAAGGAAACTCCAAGCGTTAACATAATTCTTTACCTGAAACTGAAGGGGAATCACCTCACCTCAGTTCGTTCCTTCACCTAGGTACTTATTCCTTGCTTGCTGTGCCACTAATAAGATATCCTTTGAGGCCATTACCCAAACCTCTTATCAGGTGTGCCCAATGTAGTAGCTTTTAGTTTAATTACACAAATGAAAGAAACAACAATGTTCTCAGCAAATAATTTACAAACAATTTTAAGCAACTGCTTCCAAGACCAATCTAAGATAAACCATTCATTCAAGATTGCTTCGTGCTATACTGTATCCCTTGGGTTGTCATGAATTTTAGGATGTCCTTGTCTATCTTCTCAAAATGCCAAAGATTTTTCTCAGCATTCAGTGCTTCTGTAGAGTATCTGACATACATCACCATCTAAGAGTATCAAGTCATTCAGTTCAAGGAAATAAGGTGGCTTTCCATCTATTTAGAGTGTTTTTATACTTTCATGAAAGTTTCTAAATTTTCACTTTTTCCTGCTTTCCTATTTTAACTTATTCTAAAATATTTTGTTCTTTTGTTTGTAGTTTTTTTATTATCATTAAGATCATTTATTTTTGATGTATAACAATGAAATTAATTTTTTAGAATGTATATTAAATTCTGTCACCTTTCTGAACTTGAATTGTAGTCCTAACAATTGTATGTGTGTACATGTATATGCATATAACTTTATCATTTTATTTCTTAGATTGGATCATGAAATCTATGAAAATAGTTTTCTTTCTTTATTTCTAGCAAAATATATGTCATCACTTTTTTCTGGTTTAATGACATAGGCTACAATCTCTAGTACAATGCTGAGTAAAATGACAAAAGCAGAGATTCAGTCTTACTACCCAAGATGGGAAATATTTATAACTTTCATCATTATATCTAACAAATTTTTTCAAGGAAGCCTACTTAGGTTTGAGAAAGTTACTTCTTATACTTAATTTGGTACTACTATTATCAAGAAAGCATGTTAACGTTTGTGAAGTACTTTTCTGAATATACCGAGATGATTATAATTGTCCCTAATCCTTTATTCTGTTTCTAGTATGTATTACATTTTTTATCCCCTTCCCCTCTCTTCTCTCCAACTCTCAGTCCACTTTCTTTTTATAAATGAGTGCCCTCCCCAACTGCTATTTCCTATTATCTGTATTCGACTTTGTTATTTGCTTGTATCTTCTGTTTCTCATATTAGAGATCCTATGTGATATTTAAGCCTTTGTGTCTGACTTATTTCACTTACCATGATTTTCTCAGGGTACATCTATTTTCCTACAAATGAGATATTCTCTTTAATAAGTGATTTTGTATTTTAAATCAGCTTTGCATTTCTGGAATAAATCTCAGTCAGTTGCATAATTATTTTTGAACAGTAGGCTTTCTAGTTCAGTAGTTGTTAATTAGAATTCTTGTGTCTATATTTATAAGGAATATTGATCATTAGTACCAGTTTTTTGCATGCAGTTTTTATATTTTTTCATGTTACTCTCCATTTTGTGAGTTCAATATTGATTTTATTATTTTGTGTGTGTTTTGTTTTGCTTTCTTTTTTTTCAATCTAGCTACTTTGTTGGCCTTGTCTAATAAGAAAGGAAGTTTAATTGATAATCCGTGTCAATTTTCTAATCTTCTTTCTTCTTTTTTTTAGTCCTTATATTGCATTAATCAGATTTCCTGATACTAGGACAAAATACCAAATGCCCAAAACACAAACTGCGAATAGGCTAGTCAACTCATGATTTCAAATGTTTCAGTCCATCATCTACTGGTCCAGGGCAGAAACTTCATGGTGAAAGAACACGAAATTATGTTAAAAATTTCTTTTATGGGAACATCTACCACCTGCTACATTCTAAACTATCTCTCAATATTTGACTATAATCTGACAAGTTACAGATCACTTTGTGTTCATGCACTTCGGAGTGTGCTAATCTTTTTAATAGTTTTCATTAATTTTATAATTTTAGTCATTATTTATTCAAATATTCTGTCTTTTCTTCATAATTTATCATTGATTCCCATTATGTATGTGTTGGTATGTTTTATAGAGTCCCTCAGGTTTCTGAGAATCTGTTCATTTTTTTCCCATTTCATTGGCTGAAAGTGTCAGATAATGCACAAATTGACCAAATATTTTTAAGTTACCTCAAATGTTATTGAACTCCCATGAAAAATATTTCAATTATTGTAATTATTTTTTAAATATATTATTTCATTATTGATATCTTCTACTTGGTTATACATTTCTATCTTGGTTTTCTTTGAATATTTTCCTGCTATCTTTAGTAATTTAAGTACAAATGTAATGTTTGATTAAAAGACTTTGTCTCCTAAGCCAAAAATTGAGCTGGCTTTTGCTTGTTCCTTTTCTATTAAGTCTATACACTCTCTTTTTATTGCTGCTCTTAAAATTGTGTTTATTAATAATGAGTCTACATACACCATACAAGCCACAAATGTCAAAATTAAACTTCTCATTCTGAAGATTGTGCCAGTTGTGTTTGATGCTGATGTTGATTTGTTTTGCAACTTATTTGTTTTAATTCCCTGAAGTCTATATTTTGTACTATAAAAAGTCCATGAAATTTCTGTTGAGTTAACTTTGTAATCAACTGATGACTGGGTAAAGGTTTTTCTAAATATTTTGAATAAACAATGTGTGGTTCAATGGTGCGTGCAAGCGTGTGTGTGTGTGTGTGTATGTGTATGTTTCATTTTCTACTGTTTTAAACTACATTTCTTACTGGCTTAGAGTTTCAAAATTAATAAGAGGTAAGATGTTACTGTCTTTTCCCAGGCATGCTCATAACTCTGCTTATATGTGTGGCGATTTAGATTCCTAGAAATATATTGGAGACTTTTAAAACTCCCAGATCCCATTTAATTTTTTGACTGCGATAGTCTTCACTCCAACTGGTTTTAATGTTTCCATCAGCTATCTCATTCAGTAATTACTACCAGGGCTGGGGATCTAGCTCAGTGGCCTAAGCACCTGCCTGGCAAGCGCAAGGTCGTGAGTTCAATCCCCGGTGCCGCAAAAAAATAATAATAATAATAATTACTACCAATTTCTTTTGGACAAAAACACTAGTGGTAAGGCCTTTCCCACCAAGTCAAGTCAAAAAAGAAAACCCTGTGATAAAACTTTTTCAGTGAACTACAGGCATCTTAAGAGTAAAACATTTTTTGGGATAGATCTGCTTTTCTCCAGGGGCTACTAGTTGACTAATTTTCCAAGCTAACAGAAAGCTAGACAGAAGGTGATAAAACGAGTTATGTCAAAGTGACCCAAAATTGGCTGAAGATGTAGCTTAGTGTCTCAGTCATTGCCCAGTATGCCTGAGGCCCTGAATTCCACTGTTTCCCAAAACTGAAAATCACCAACCAAGAATGCCACAAATCTCCCATTTTCTATTGCGATTCAGCCACTTTTCTGGAATGCTAGTGTATAATGTTATAAGACTTAGGTTAATTTCTAGAGCTTGATAAAACTAATTTTGACAGTTTTGAGCAATTTTCTCTTTATCTTTATGAAGAGGCAGATCTTCAAATGTCTTCACAGTATGATTCTGAAATCCTGACTTACAAGGAATGATGATCCCTTCAACATTACCTGAATGGAAAGAAATATGCTGGGACAATAAAAATGTTTTATATCATGTTTTCAGTGCTCAGTGTATGGTACACACATATGAAAAACCTGCTGATCTGTATACATAAGATATTTTTTGTTTATTGTATAAATTATAGTTTATTAAAATATAGAAAATCAAATTTCTTTACATTCGTCCCTTAACATTAAAAATAGTGGAGAAATATAATATTAAATACTCATGCATGAGACATATTAACTGCATAGGAAAGAAATTGACAATGGAATATCAGCAAATGCAAAAGTTGTGTTTTTAACCTAATAAAGTAAATAAAGTTGTGAAACAGCTGAAAAAGAAAAGAAAAAACTAACAAGGAATAATAAGTGTATATTCTTTCAAATGGCTCAAATCTTTTGAATCATTTTAGGAAATATCTGTGTGCATGTTTTAAAATTATATTCATAGATTAGTCTGTAAAAAAACATACTGATTACATTACTTTCCTATATGTCTTTACCGGCACTAAATTTTACATTGCTCAGCCACATTATGTAATCACTTTAATGAGTTTTAATTTCACAATTAACTGTGAATTGGGCTTATGCTAAATAGATGCACATGATCTGTCTGCTGGTTTCAAGTCCTAATGAGTCACTTATGGTATAATTAGTAAATGGGCACATCCGAGTGAGGCAAAAACAATTGTATTCAGATTTCAAGATAAGGCTGTAGCCTCCTGATTCCAAAGAACATTCATTCACAATACTTTATTAAAATCAGTATCTGTAGGAAGCCACCAACCTAGGGGCTTTGTACCACACCAAGGGGTGATGAAGATAAAAAACTAAGAGACACAGAATAGGTTAGAATGTTGAGGTTCAAGGGGCTCTTGTCTCCCCTCGACGAAGAACGTCGAGTGACTGGTGCACCTTGTCTTTATTCACTCAGACACAGGCACAAGCAATAAATAACCAGGGTTCACCCGCCTCCCACCATCCATGGTACATACTCGAGTAAGCAACAGCATCTCAGCAGTATTAATTTCTCCGCAGTGTCAGCAGGTGCTCACACTGCCTTTCTCTCTAATGCTCACAGAAGAGGCCAGTTAGGTCTTAATCTTCCTATCTGGTCTCCCACAAATGACCTCCTATGCTTTATAGATGTACATTCCAGAGACTATAATTATAATATATATTATGTATAATATATAATTATGGATATAATTATAGATATAAATTCAAAAACTTCAGAATGCATAAGCAAAAGTCCTATTTGAAGCTCAAAGATACTTGATTACTAGAAATATCAAAAATTCTGATGAATAGAACACCATGAAGAATATTGCCATGCTTTTGCAAAGGGTTAGGTGAGAATTTTAAGTATTTAGAAATTATTTCCCTTATTCTGTGGATAAGTGTTCTTCCAATAAGGGAAATATTTGAGAGAATTAATTCAGGTGAGATTTATCATCCAATATTGTCACTCACTTTGTGACAATCATATCCCATGGATTTGGCAAGAAACATCACTCATAACACGATTCATTTTACAATATGTCCTACCTGCGTCCATTAGCTTTAGTTCCATTGGTGTGATTGTCTCTAAAAACAGAGTCTTAATCAGGGTAACATCTGCATGCATGCCATCTGACTTGCACGTCTTTTTGACAGAAATTTCACCTGGATCAATTCTAATGCTGGCAGAGACTAATAAAGATAATGTCCAAGACTAGTCTAAAGGAATAGAGACCCATAATTAAACTGGATCAGTGATTTACATCTTCCACTTCTCTACCTAACTTCGGTTGCTCCCATCCATTGTGTTTATAATTGAGAGGACCTCTATTATAAAAGTAAATGGACTGCAATGTCACATTCTTCTTTGACATAGAGCTATTATTCAATCTATCCTTGTATTTATCTTCTATAAGAAATATCTCTCAAATTGAGTCACTTACCTTGTGTGTAATGTTTCCACTGTGTCAATCAGAGCAATGTAACCCATATACCAATGATGGCAAAAGATGGCGTATAAAAGTTAACCTTCTCCCATACTCTTTGTTTTATGTGATAGCAACTAAAAAAACAGACTGCTGAAATATCCTCTGTATGGAACATTACTCATCTTTTGGCAGAGGGAAAAGAGAAAACTCTGACCCTTGCAGGTTCTGCTATTAAGTGATGTATTTCCACATAATTCGGGGGCTAAAATTTATCACAGAGCTAAACTTGGTTGTAAGGCAGAGAGTAATCATCCCACACGAGTGGAAAAAAATACTGCTAATAATGCAATCATTAACATTTGGATTAAAATACAGTATGTGTTTTCTAAAGTAATTAAATGGCATGGTAAGATATCTGTATCATTCATTCATTCTGCATCTCCCTCTTCGAACTAGTTCTCAGAGTTATAGAACACTTCCTAACGTGCAAATGGACCGTCTCATCCTCCTCAAAAGATGATTCACAACATTTTTCATGATCATTAGTTTTCTCTTTCCTTTTACTCTCTCTTACTTTCATTCCTGCTAATTCTCACTTGGTCTGTCTCTGTCTCTGTCTCTCTGTCTCTGTCTCTGTCTCTCTCTCTTTATCTCTCTCTCATTTTTCTATTCCAGTTGGTTTAGTTACTTTTCTCATTGCTGGGGCAAAATACCCAACACCCAAAGTTAGAGGAGGAAAGATTTATTTAGCTCATAGTTCATAGAGGTCTCAGTCCATAAAGGACTCATTCCATGGCAGGGTTGCTTGGCAGAGGGTCATCAGAGAAGAGAACAGTTCATGGCATCCACGAGGTTAAAAAGCAATGAGGGAGAGGAGACGAGACTGTTTCTGCCCCTTATACTGTATACAGGCTACCTGCCCTAGGGCTTTATAGCACTTATACCCTTAATCCTAGGCAGAACTATGCCAACCCAACCAGAGGAGTGATTTAAAATTACATACCCTTAATTCCAGCATCACATACTCTAGATACAGCCACCTCTAATAAATCCCCAGGACCCTGTGATGTATTGGGAGGACGTCTAGACACGAACCACAGCACCAATCATGCTGGCATTTTCCCCATTCTTTTGTATTTATCATTATCCTTCTTTTAGTTATTTCCATGTCACTTTATTACTCTATATTCTCTTTACCAGCCAGAAAAGCATCTCTTTCAGGGAATGAATCTCATTTATCTGTGATATATCCCCCACAATGTTTCACCTAATTCAGTGTAGTACAGTGTACAACATTGTAATAGGCCATATCTCAAGCCTATGTTTAAAGAGTATAAAATAACCTTAAGTATTTGTTTGCATAAATGAATACATAAATTTGTTTTGAAATTTAGCTATACATATTTAATTCTAATAAGAAAATACTGAGAATGAACTCACATTGATCAAAATTTTAGTAGGCAAGAATACTGCTTTGCAAAATTTCTCTCAAGGTAATGGATTGAAATAAATTTTCTAGCTACAATATATCTATGTCTTTATGCTACTATTTTCTAATTTTAAAAAGTAACAAATATTCTTGATAGATGCATTTCTATTCTTAGGGTTTTTAAAAAAAGTTATTGTATGAGAGATAAATTTATATTTAGTATCACATATAATCAATGTTCCAGCAAGCTTATATTTAATCTAGTATTTTCCATATTTGTCTATATTTTAATTTCAAGTAATTACAAAACATTTTCTTATTAAATGAATACTCCATCATAAGTATATTAAAAAGTAACTGAATAATCTAATATTTTAGATTAAATATTGTAATATATGGCATTAACCCTTGTACAAAAGATAAGATCAGTAAAAGTTCAGTATTTTTCCTAAAATAAAAATGCTATGTTTTTATGAAGATGTTCACACTGTTGATGGAAATGTATACTAGTATAGCCATCATGGAAAACAGTATGAGATCTTCTCAGAAAACTAAAAATAAAACTACTGCATGGTGCAGAAATTCTCCTTCTGGAAAAGAAAGGAAATGAAGTCAGTTTTCAGTTGAAACATTTGAACTCTGATGATTGTTGTAATGCTATTCACAATAAGAAAAAAGTGGAGACAGCATTAAACATGCATCAACTGATGAATAGATAAGGAAAATGTGGTGTTATACGCAAAAGGATACCATTAAGCAATAACTTAGAAGAAATTTTGTCATTTGAAGCAACATGACTGAAAGGAGAAATGCTCTATCAAGCGATGTAAGCCAGGCACAGAAAAACCACATGATCTCATCAATATGTGAAATTTATTTAAGTTTACCACAAAGATATTGATAAGAGAATAGTGGTCATCGCAGCTTAGGAGGAGTAGGGAGAATGAAAGGATAGGGAAAATTGATCAACAAATATTATTCTAGATGAACAGAAGCTGTGTCATATTTGTAAATATATACAGTAATAAGAAACAGATGCAGGAAGCATTTGTGCGACTTCTACAGCCTGGTGAAGTGCACCTGCAGAAATACAAATCAATAGAGTATCTTTCTCCTGACACCCAGGCAACAAAGATCTCCAAGTGAATGGGAAATTACAAGGGTTGGCTTTATTACATTTACCAGCTGAAAACTCCAATTTTGTCTTGTTCTTAGTATGGAAAGTTTTAATAAAATATTTCATTTTACAACTGCCAAACACTACCTTTTGGACAATTACAGTACATATTCTTCTTTCCCTAACTGTACATTTGCAGGTTTTATGTACCAACCAATCAAAACTATTTACTTTATTTAGAACTTCTCCTGCCAAAAAGGCAATTTGTTTATAAATGGCTCCAATCTGGGAAGTCATCCAAAAGAAGCTGTTCAGGTGAATAACAGTGTGATTTACATGCAGGTGCATAATGTAAACTTAGAAATAGTTCAAAAATGCTAACTAAAGATATGGAGTAGAATTGAGTTAACAAGACAGGCATATCTATTTCCTTCTGAAATTTTAAAAACCATGAATTGTTATTTCTTTTAGTATTATTATCATTATTTTTAGATTGGTAAGAATGCATCTTCTTTTGAAGTTTATGTAAGATTACTTGTTATTAGGGAAATATTTATTAACATAATGACTTGTAGACACACAACATCTAATGATTAAAAACACTAGTGTATTTGAAAAGAGATTTTTTTTGCAGCTTGACTAAAAGGATAATCGTTATGAGGGGATGCATTCATTATATGGAAATATGATGGATGTTTTCTCTACTTATGGATTCTTAGTTATTCATATAACTTCAGTATTGTTTATTTAATCTTTAAATCTTTAAATATATACAAAGATCATCAACAAAATAGAATTAGAAAACAAGGCAATACATTTTGTAAAAATTTCAAAGTTTACCAAAGGGTTACATAAAAGATTGCTCCTAGACCACTGCTCGAATTGAAAAGAAAAACACAGCAATGAAACTCTAAAGGACTGAATCACAAATGTGAATAGAAGACCCTTCGAATGTTTCTTTTCTTCTTTTTTTTTCTATTTTTTTTGGGGGGTGGGGTACGGAAATCGAACTCAGGACCTCGTGCTTGCCAAGTCCCTTCGTGTGTTTCTTTTCTCTGTCTTTAAGTTCTGAGATTCAGAAGAAGCATACAAATTATCAGATGGTGGGGAATCCAGGGGCTAATACTTTAGTGCCAGGAGAGCTAAAGGAGCCTTAAGAACTCTGAATCTTAATTTTCTTAGAAAATAATTCTTGTGCTGAACCTTCAAATTTGTTGTAGTGTTAAAACGATAAAATAGTTATAAAACTTCCTTGTGAAATTGTTTTATAAAAACGTTTGTGGAAAAAAACTTAAAACACTTAAAAATTATTTAATAAATAAAGTAATTTTAAAATATTACCAAGAAGTGTTTTTGGTATTTCCAAATATTGAACCTATTAAGATACAATGCAATGATTTAACAACAGTTGTATAAACACACTAATCAAAATATGATGCAATCTTTTCTAGATATGAGAACTAAGAGCAAACTAAAATCATTCATAGTGTGGCACATTGTATGCACTATTATATTCTAGATATAGTAAATAGACATTAAGTATCAAATTTTTGTGTAATACACTCATCAGAGAAAATATCACTTTTCTATTTCTCTGATATGTCAATAAATATTCATATAAGAGAAACCAAAAGGTGTGTATATACATATACATATATATATATATGATACATAAAAGAAAGAAAAATCATTGTCATTCAGCATGGACAATGTATCAAAAATATACCTTGACAAGTGTAATTGTTCTACATGTTGTACATCATTTTTTGCTTGTTAGTATCCCTCTTAATCTGTATATATGATCCTTATAGGCTCTTTTAAGAAAAATTAATTTGATGCTGGCCAGCTAAAGGGGATAGAGAATGGGGGGAAATAGTTAAAATGTTTTATAAACAATTCATTACAATGAATGTAATCATTATGTACTGCAAACATGTACTAATAAAAGTTTCAAAAGCTAAAGTAGATGAATATTGATCTGAGTCAGTCCTTACTTCTGTATCAGGTGGAGTCCTGGTTTTTCAGTTACTCGAGTTCGAATTTATATTTCATTTCAGGCATGTATTTAAGTTTATGATCTTGAATAACATATACAGCTGCTGAATAAGATATATAACTGCTTTCTCCATTTATGACAGTGAAAAAAACTTACGATATAGATGACAATAGAAGAATATAGCAAGACAGAATAAAAGGGTATTTCAAAAATAAATGAGAGCTAGAAATTAAACTCATAAATATTTTAAAATAGTATTTATAAAGATATATTTGTAAGTTGGGCCTGGTGGCACATGCCTGTAATCCCAGCACTTGGGAGGCTGAGATGGGAGGATTGTTGTGAATTTGAGACCAGTCTGGGCTACAAAGTGAGCTCAAGGCCAGCCTGAATAGCATAGGGAGACCCCATCTCAAAAAGACAAGGGCTGGGGATTTAGCTCAGTGGCCTAAACGCCTGCCTGGCAAGCACGAGGTTGTGAGTTTGATCCCTGCTGTTGCCAAAAAAAAAAAAAAATACACTTGTATAATAATATTGGCTCATACTAGTTGATGAGAAGAAACGAAGAAAATGCTATACAGAGGAAATAGGCATCAATAAATACATTTACTTTATCCTCTTCTACAAATAATTTTAATCTAATATTATTGTGCACACATTCAAAATCATTTTAAGTGGTTTCATTGAATCTGAATTGACTTTGCTGTTTAGCAATTTTTCTGATTAGCTAGCAATTTTTGAAGAACAGATATGATTATAATTTTTATATAAATTTCTAATACTTAAATTTCATAATTTCCAGTAATTCTGTTATAGAGAGAGATATATTTTAATACTTAGATAACCATAAGTAGGTCTGTAATATAAGAAAACACCATTTATACGTCAGTAGAAAATAAAATTGCTTTAAATATTAGGTCAATATACTAGCATAAAAATTGATCTGGCACTATGAGTAGGTATATTAGCAATTGCCTTCCCCAGGAACATTTGGTACTCTTAGATAAAAGATGTGATCATAAATAAAAATACATTGGCAAAAAAATTCTGGAATTTTAATTGGACTAGAAGCAACTGAATAGAAAGGAAGAAGAAAAACATACACTATATATAAATGAAATCAGAATAGGTTACTATCTTCAAAAACATATACTTCTGTGCATTGATATCTGCTTTATGATCTGTAGCATTTGTGAAAGTGTTTGAAGGCTTCTCTGTACATACATAAAATTCATATGATCAATTAATAACATTGTATAGCAATATAATAGCCACCTTTCTATACATTCTGTAAAGATTGTATGAAAAATGTTCATATCCTCATTAATATAAAATAGACAACACAATTACTATTAAACAAATTTATAAGAAATTTAAAAAACAGAAATTCCCTAGAAAAACCATGTACTTTCAAATTAAGCACTCAGTCTTGCTGTTTATGTTTGCACAATATTTCCTGATATGTACATGCACACACACACACACACACACACACACACTTTTATTTTAAAGAAAATAGGACAAAACAAAACAGAATAGAATGAAAAAAGCAAAAGAAAACAGTATAGAGTCAAACATAATATAGCATTTCAAAGGAGAACACTGCAAGCTATACAGGTTTTCAAAACATAACAACAGGAGATTAACAATGGTTACCCTAGTAAACTACTTTGTTTTGTTTGAGTTTATTGTCTGTAAATGTAAGAACAATCATTTTGAAGAAAGCAAGACACACACACATTTTTTAAGTGGTCTTTAGTTGGAGAATATCACAACACATGGCAATTTACAATTAATTAAATCAGGCTTTTAAAAAATTTATTACTATCAATTATGAAAATTAATTGTTCTCTCCAAGTGGCTATATGGGAAAATGGATATGTAAAGTGTTAATTAGGATGAACCGAGGCCTTGGGGTAGGGTCATCATGTAATCTGTCTCAGGCTTTCAGAAAACCATGTGGACAACAGAGAGGTCAACACGGGGGAAACACGCTGTGGGGCTAAAGGAGGACATGGTCATCCGTGAGTCGAGTAGAGGGTTTGGGAGAGATCAAGCTCTCAGAACTGTGATTTTCAACTTTGAATTGCAGAAAAACAAATTTCTCTTGTTCATGTTTTCCAATTTGTGGTCCTTTATTGTGGAAACACTGACCAACTAGTTGGTTTTTAAAGAAATTAGGGCTGTCCTTTCTACTACTTGTCTTTGAAATTATTCTTGAGACTTCACCAAGCAAAAACACAATAAATTGGTTAGAAATAAATAAAACAATCTTTTTTTCAGACACAATTATTTTAATGCAGAAAACGACAAATAACACAGGTATTTTAAACACTTTTATAATACATAATTTCTAATACAAAGTTTAGAAAGTTTGTGGCATAAAATACCTCTAGGAAAATGTCAGTGCTTACATAACATCATAAAATTGGTCCTGATATTAATATATATGTATGCAGGTAGGTGTAAATATAGAAGCATATATTTGTACTTGTACACTCATGCATAAATGTACAACCAGAAAACAAATATTTACTCTAAATCTATCTAAGCATTAGATATATGCTACCAACTATGAAATGTTGAATGGAGTCAAATGTGATCTAATTAAACAGACATACTATGTTTATGGTGATAACTAGAGGTTTCAAATGAGGACAGAGTGAAAAAATTGCCCTCAATTTGATCAGTTCACGTTCTATGCCTGTATGGAAGTATACTGAACCCCATTAACATTGGCAAATACTACATTAATATATTTTTTCAAAAATAATCGCAAATTTCTGATTGGCCTACTATGCTGGCCAGGTAAAAGGGGGTAGAGAATGGGGGAAAATAATTCAAACGTTTTATAAAGAATTCATTACAATAAATGCAATCATTATGTATTGAAAACATGTACTAATAAAAGTTTCAACAATTAAAGTAGATGAATATCGATCTGAGTCAGTCCTTACTCCTATATCAGGTGGAGTCCTGGTTTTTCAGTTACTCGAGTAAAGTGAAAATTGAAATACTCATGTATTTTAATGTGAGATTTTTCTGACACATTTTTCCCCTTTTTTCTCATTTCCTTTTATTTTGTACTTCCATGTTATTCAAATTTCAATTCTTTTCTCTCTTTCCTTTTTTTTTACTTTCTCTTGTCTTTGGTAGCACAGAGACGACCCACAACCTTAGTCCAGCATCAAATAAGTATAAGCTATAATTATCACACTGGTTCCACTGTGGGCACATTCATCGACTGGAATAAGCTAGAAGATGACTAAAGTATACTCAGTCTCTAAATCAGCCTTGATCTTCCTAGATACTGATAATTTTGAAGTAAATATGTCTTTGTTGATTACAAAAAAATGAAATGAATTATTTCCTAGTGAGATTGCCTCATCTAGTGTTTCCACATTTCTAAATACACAATATTTAACCTTCAATGGAAATACGTAATTTTTAAAAATTGCAGTTGAGAAACTTACTAAAATTAATAAAAAAAGGACAAAAAGTAGTTTTAAAAAGTTTCCATGGGGCACCTAAAGTACAAAACTTTAGAACTACTATAAATCTTATTTATTTATTTATTTATTTTGGTCTTTTTGAGAAAGGGTCTCACTATGCAGTTCAGGCTGGTCTTGAGTTCACTTTGCAGCCCAGACTGGTCTCAAACTTGAAACAATCCTCCTGCCTCAGCCTTCCCAGTGCTGGGATTACAGGTATGCACCACCCTGCCCAGCTAGAATTACTATAACTCTTTAATAATTAAGAAATTGCAGTATTGATCTAAGACTAGACTATTGGTGCAAAGAATAATATATTTAGTTCCAAAATGACCATGTTCATCAAAGCACAGGCGATTTGAAAAATGATCTTTTAAGATAGTGAATAGACACAGATATTCCTATAAGTGTTCCTAGAAAAATAAATATATAAAATAGACTTTATCTGATTAATCCTCTAAAAGAAAAAAATGAATACATAGATGGATCCTGACAATACATACCAAAATGGCTGATTATTTTATTTTATTTTACCGTATTTTTCAAATCCATTTTATTCAAAAATAAATAGAAAAAAAAGAGAAGAAGAAGGAAAAAACTGTAACAAAATATCAAAGCACATGCATCAGGGATAACAATGGTACAAACATTGTTCATTGTCATCCTCAAATCATTCAGCCAGGGAACGAGACATTTGCCTTCAATTATCTGAACAATACAAGCACAAATCCTTTTCTCCAGGGAACTCAGAAAAATTAGTAGTATAACTATCTTAACTATTTTTTGTATACATATACATACACATCTACATTTTTTTCCTTTCAGCTTGTCACACTAATGAAACAATACAATGTTTGCATATGTGTGTCTTTTTGATTTCACTATGAGTATGGTCTCTAGGTGCATGAATTTACCTATGAAAGTGTCGAGATTATCATTCTTTATGGCTGAGTAGTACTCCATTGGATGAAAATACCATATTTTTTAATCCATTCCTCAGTCAATGGACATCTAAGTTGGCTATTATAAACTGTGGTGCTATTATAAACTGTGGTGCTATAAATATGGGTGCACATATATCCCTGTGTTATGTTGTTTTTAATTCTTTTGGGAAAATACTCAGAAGGGGAATTGCTGGGTTAAATGAGATCTCCAATCCTAGTTTTTTGAGGAATCTTCACACTGATTTCCTCAGTGGATGCACCAGTCTGCATTCCCACCAACAGTGGAGAAGGGTTCCTTTTTCCCTGCAGCTCCTCCAGCATTTGTTATTGCTTGATTTTTTGATAGTAGCCATTCTTTCTAGGGTGAGGTGAAATCTCAGTGTTGTTTTAGTTTGCACCTCTTGAATGACCAGTGATGTTGAACATTTTTCACACATTTATTTGCTGTTTGTATTTCTTCATCTGAGAAGTGTGTATTCATCTCAGATGCCCATTTTTGTATTGGGTTTTAAAATCTGGAAGACTGATTTTTTTGAGTTCTTTATATGTTCTCAATAGTAATCCTTTGCCTGAGGAACAGCTAGCAAACATTTTCTCCCATGTTGTGGGTTGTCTTTTCACTCTGTTGGTGGTTTCTCTTGCTGTGCAAAAGCTTTTCAGTAGGGTGAAATTCCATTTGTTGATTCTTTGCAATAGTTCCTGTGCAATCTGTTCATAAAGGCTTTGCCTACACCAAATTCCTCAAGAGTTTTACCTACTCTATCTTCCAGCATATTTAATATTTCTGTTTTAATATTAAGATCTTTGATTCATTCTGACTGCAGCTTAGTACCTGGTGAAAGATATGGGTCCAGTTTTAATCTTCAGCATGTGTAGAGCCAGGTTTTCAAGCACCATTTATTAAAGAGGCTTTCTTCTAGTGAATGTGTTTGGCACATTTGTCAAAGATAAGGTGGCTTAGTGTGTCTGTAGTTGCTTCTCCATCTTGTAGTCTATTCCATTGATCTTTGAGTCTGTTTTTTTTTGCCAGTACCACACTTTCTTTTTTTTTTTTAATCACAGTAGCTTTGTAGTATAATTTCAAGTCAGGAACTGTAAAGCTCCCTGTCTTGTCTTTGTTGCCCAGGATTGCCTTCGCTATTTTAGATCTGGTTCCAGACGAATTTTAGGATTGTTTTCTCTAATTCTGTGAGATATGCTTTTGGAATTTTGATTGGGATTGAGTTGAATCTGTATAATAGTTCGGGAAGTATGGCCATTTTCACTATATTGATTCTTCCTACCCAAGAACATGGGCTATAGCTCCATTTTCTAATATCCTCTTCATAATCATTTTATTTTAAAGAAAAAAATTAACAATGCGACACAATTTCAAAACAAATTTATAGGAGAATAACAATGGTTAGCACACTGTTATCATCAAAGTAGTTGGACATATTACAAGATATAAGCATCAAAAATTGATCAACCAGTATAGACACAAATCTTTCTTTTCAATAAACTAATTAGTAGTATAACTATCTTAACTATTTTGTAAATATACATATATATATATGTATAGTTTATTTTTCTTTTCCCTTTTCCCTTCCTTCTTTACTCTTTTCCTGCATCCCAGTTTCTCTTTCCTTTTGAACAATTTCTTCACATTTCAAAATAGCTATTGAAATATCTCTCATTTCAAATCTTATTTACTTTTTCAGCTTCTTATATTAAGGAGACAATAATACAATGTTTACATATGCAAGTCTGATTTATTTCACTTATGAGTATGATCTCAAGTTGCATTCTTTCCGTATAAATGTCTCAACTTTATCCTTCTTCATAGCTGAGTAGTACTCCATTGTATAAAAATACCACATCTTTTTTATCCACTCCTTGGTTGATGGGCATTTGGATTGTTTACAAGTTTTAGCTATTACAAATTGTGCTTCTATAAACATGGGTGACATTGCTCTGCTCTGATGTTTTCAATTCATAAGGGAAGATACCTAGAAGGGGAATAGCTGGTACAAATGGGACCTCTAGACCTAGTTTTTTGAGGAATCTCAACACTAATTTTCACAGTAGTTGCACCATTCTATACTCCAACCAACAGTGGAGAAGGGTTTCTTTTTCCTAAAAGCCCTGCCAACATTATTTATTGGTTGATTTCTTGATGCTAGCTGTTCTTTTTTTTAAATTTATTTTGAAAAGAATACAACCGAACAAAACAAAACAGAGTAAAGTCAATCAAAACAAAGTAATGAACATGGAACATGACTCTGAAACAGGGTAAAAAAAAAAGCAATCAATAAGGCTACCATAATGGCTCTTGTTATCTGCAGTATACCTGCCTATACCATCAGGGATAAGTAAAATCAAACAAAATACAACAAACTAGAACAGTAGAAACAAAACAAAACATAATAAAACAAAACAAACAAATCAGAACAATGTAAGCAATATAGAATTTCAAGATATTAGCAAAACAGCATTGGCTACCATAATATTTGTTATCTTCAGAATAGTTGCCTACACCTTCAGACATATTACAATCAAACCACACAGAATAGAGTAAAATCAATCAAAACAAACAATGAAAGCCATACAGGGTTTCTAAACAAGATAAGTAGACATCCTCGATG
>RJWT010015014.1:0-20696 GCA_004365215.1 Cuniculus paca
AAAAAAAAAAAAAAAGCCTCATATAATCATAGGTGAGGTTTTTTGAAGGTGACTGAATCTAGGGTGTGCAATGCTAGAATCAAGGATGTGGTGCTAAGATTAAGGGTGTGAGTATGTGGGTAGCCTGGATAAGATGTAAGGGACACAAAGAGGGTTATGGCTTGTTTCTTATAGTTTGGGACTTGATGCTTGCTGCTTTCTTCCTTCCATGAACCATTTCTCCTTTGTAGTGCCCCTCTGCTATGCCAACCTGCCTTGGAGCTGGCCAATTATATACTGAAACCTCTACAAACTTTTGGGGAGTTGGATATTTTATCTCCACAATGAGAAAAGTAAGAATTTGGTACAGGAGTGGGGTCATTGCTACAACTACACTTGACTATGTGGTTCAGGAGCCTTTGGGACTAGTTTGAGTAAAGAGTTTGGAAAAGTTTTGGAATCTCGGACGAAAAAGAAGTGCTGAAAAACCTGAAACTGTACTTTGATGGGAGATTCTGGCAAATACTCAAAAGACCAGAATAGGGTAGATAGAACAGCTGCTGTAAAGACCAGGCTCAGGAAGTTTCTGTTGGAATGAACTGCATTGGCTATTGGACTCCAGACAATGTATGTGGCTTGGTAGTTTGCATTTTGCTCATGTCCAGAGACTTTGCTTGAGACTAGGATTAAGGATGGCAGACTATTTAATCTGGCAAAAAAATTCCAAAACTGTCTAATGTTGAGGTGGTTGTATGTCTACCTTTGGGGGGGAGCTTTTAACCAGATTTATGCTGAGAATCAAGAGAAATGAATCCAACGGACTGACTTAAAATGTTGTGAGTTTGTCCAGAAAGGAAGCTCCAATAAAACTGTGGACTGCAAAGATAGAGCAGAGGGGAACTGGTTGCTGAGAAGAAATAGGACAGTGAAAAAGACTACCAGAGGACATTACAAGAAACAGCAGGACTCCAGTCTCTGCAGTCTCAAGTTTGCATAGGTGAAAGAATTTGCTTTGAGCAGAGAGCCCAAGAGTAGCATGTTCCACAATGGCAGCAGCCTGGAGAAATTGTGTCTCAGGATTGGGTTCAGAGCACTCAGCAATTGAGGCACTCAATCCCTATAGCCAAGACAGAAGAAAACCTGGCTACTACTTCAGCTGACCTTGGCATCATCTTGCATGGGTTTTAGGTGCATGCAGAATGCACAAGTTGTGGACTTACGATGATTTTCACCAAGATTTCAGAAGGAGGCCTGGGAGGCCAGGCAGTGTTACCCAGAAAGGGCAGTTTGTGATGCTGTGACTATGAAGCCACAGGTAAAGTGGAGATCCCAGAAATCTGGAGAAGCCAGGAGTGTGGGCCATTTGGGAAAAACTTCAAGGAGGGTCCAGAACTAGCCTCCTATGGTTTGTGTCTAGATGTCTCCCCAAAGCCTCATGCAGTAATAGGGTTTTTTCAGAGGTAGCTGAATCTGGAGTGTGTGATGCTGTGAGTAAGTGTGTGTGATTAGTAAATCAGTCTGCTGATTGGTTTGCCATTGTGTGTCTAGGATTAAGGTGTGAGTGCTATACTTTCCCTAGGGCAGGTAGCCTGTGTACGATATGAGTCTGGTCTCTCTCTTCTTGCCTTGCTACAATTTGATCATCATGAACTCTTCTCCTCTGCCAACATCTAAAAATACTGATTCCAGTATCCTCAAAAACCTTTCAATTTCTTATTTCCTTTAGATAGGTCTTCTGCATTAATAAGGATTTTATTTCTCCTATCCCATCCCTCATTGTTTCTAAACTTCCTGCCTATTTTTCCTCTATACAGTTTTTGCAGTTTAGTTAAGCCTCTGCTTGCATGATTTTTTCAAGTCTACTGGGAATCTTACCTCAAATATCCTTATTTAATAAGTCCTGCTCAAGATGGAGATCTCAATGTAGCCTTCCCTCAGAATTCTTATGTCTATGTTTATACTTCTGAGTTTCTGGGACTCTAGTCTGTATGTCCTTAGAATGAAAGTCCTTGTCTTGTTCACAGTTTTATCCCTAGAACAAAACACAAAAAACACATTATCATGTCTTCTTTAGTGCCCCTTTGTTGGATGCATTTATATGTTTGACCTTTACATTTGTTTCACTTACTGAACACTAGGCCATTCAGGGAAAACTATGTCAGTCCATTATACCAAAGACATTATATGCTTTTGTTGGGTCAGCCAAGGAACTACTTTATGTGATATTCAAACTAGATTTTAGGCTGATGGAGAAGTCTCTCTGGAAAACATTCTATTGCTGTTTTTACAACAGGGGGAAAAATGTCCCCGCAGCACAGTTCTGGTGCTTCTGCTTGGCAAAGACATGTGTCAATTCTGTGGTTTTTTGTTGTTGTTGTTTTGTTTTTTTCACCTAAATGAAACATTCTGAGTTTAGTAGACATGGACTGTATAATTCACTCTGAAGAAGAAGCACACTAAAGAGGAACATTGGGCAAATAATAATACAAATACACTAGAATTTAGCAATATATCACGTAGCACATTTATTTGATCACTAGTGTTGCATTTATTTTATATATCAAGTGAAGTGTAAAATCTCTGACAAAAGAAGGAAAGTTCTTGCAACGGTTAGTGGCAAATTGTCTACAACAAAGAAAAAACAAGAATTTATAGGATTTTGAGTCAGTAAAAATGACATCATTTCTTACAGACCAGACTATAGTTATTATATTCTTCAAAGGCATTCTTGCTTGTTTTGTGGCAGGAATAACCTTGTATCTGATTTTATGTTTTCCCAAATCTGAAGGCTTGGGGTTGAATGAACTACCTTCACTGGTAATGACTTTCCAGTCTGGTGCTTCTCTCCACAGTCTGTTCTTTCCTTCAATTCTTACTGTAGCTGAGACTAAGATATCCGAACATTTGGGCAAAAATTTCCATAGTGCAGAACAATAAAATGATTAAGCCCCATCATCATTTGTCTCTTCCTGTTCAATCTGTGATAGTTTCATTAGCATTAGTTTAATAGCAGCAGCTTTTATCATTGAATGCACTTCAAGTTTACTTTGTTGGTCTCGCTTCTTTTTGCATTTTCTCTTTTTGGAAAACTTCCAAGGTAGCTTGTTTGAATCTACTGACTTTTTCATGCACATTCTGCCTGCTTTCTCTTCTCTCCATCTCTTTTTCTTACTTCTGGTCTTCCCTCCCTACCCTTCTTCTTCCCTCCCTTTCTTCCTTTCTCTTATTTAGTTGAATAGAGGTTGGGATTGATAGTCTTTCAACACTAAGTGTCTTCTAATACCAGGCACCTTCTTAAGAGTGTGGGGACATTTCTACCATTCAGATCAGATTTAAAAATGACAAATTTTTACACACAAAGTGTCAGTTTTTCATTTAGTACAAAAAAAGTTGTAAACTGGTGGCTGAAAGGCTTTGGGAGCCTTATCGGAGGAATTCAGACATCCTTGTTTTTCTGACTCATTCAGGAAGAATGAAAAAGGTATTGTGCCCCTCTCCACTGCACTTATTCTGAATGCACCTGAAATAACTTATCTTTAATAGGCCAAAACAGCTCACACATTTGCTTTCATTACTGACATTACAGCTCTAGCACTACCTTGGGCCCTTTAAATAGTAAAATACACTGTTTCCAATGCAGTTCTGCTCAAAACTGCTCAAAGATCCTTAAAAATCTCTTAAAATGGAATAGTAAGTCCTTTAGAATTCAAATAACTGAATTCAGGAAACATGCGCTTGAAGTCTCAGTGGATTTTGTTAGAAAGTATATTTTATGTGGATTGCAGTATTGGTAGTCATCATGGTGCTAAACCAGTTGGTTTAATGATTTACCAGATTACATGTGATTAATTCAGGCTTGCTTTAGTAAGGAACAAGAAAGAGGTAGAAGAAGTGTGCCTAGTGTGTTTAGGCCCAGGTGAAGTTCACAACAAAAAAGTCTAGGCACTGGGATAACAGACAGCAGAAAAAGAAAGGATGGATAGTGATCACATGGAATGGAATTGATATAGAAACAGAGAAATGGAGAAGCAATGCAAACACTAATTCCTTACACACTTACTTCTCACTGGGTCTTGGTACCAAGATCCACAGGCTGCATTAGCAAGATCACAAAACTGACTGAAACTCATTTCTTCTTTCATCCTTCGTGAATGCAACATGACTTAATAATACAAGTTGTGATTCATAACATGATTCCTATGTACAACACATTTTGCAGGATTAATCCATTCAGTTCATACAGAATGGGTGCATGAGAGCTGATCTGATTGTGGAAGGCAGAAAATAGACCTCAAAGATTCTAATTCTTGAAGCCTGTAAATATGCCAAAGAGGAATTATACTAGATATAAAATTAAATTAAGTTTACCAATCAGTTGCCCTCATGATAGGGAGACCTTCATGGGTTTTCTGGATGATTTCAATGTAATTACAAAGGTTGTTAAAAATAGAAGAGGGAAGCAAAAGATGAAGTCAGAGGACAGTGATGTCCAGAGGATTGACCTACTCTTGCTGATTTTGATGATGGAGGGAAAGTATGAGGAGTTAAGGGATGAAGGAGATCATTAGGTGCTAGGAAATAAAAACCTGCTGAAAGGAAAACAGCTCCGTCAATTTTAGGGAAATGAGACCCATGTCAAATTGCTGAGTAACAAAAATGGAGCACAATACTTTTGTGCTGTTTAGGGCATTGTACTGGCATTCCCAACAAAACAAAACAAAGGATGAAGTTAAAACAAAATTCTCAGTAAGTGATATAATTTAGAACACATGCCAACTATTGTCCCATGGGAGGGGAAGCACATATTGTCTAGATTACAGCTGATTCCAGATAGAGGTTACACTTCTCCAAAGTCACAGTGACGGTCATACAGAGAACCCACTGGAAAGAGAAGCAGATCAATGGATGATGGAGGGACAGTCACATGAACAATCAAAGAAGGTAAAAGGATCTGCCAAGGAAGTGTACAGAATACCAGAAAGCCAACCCCTTCTCATTTGGGGGGACAGATGCTGAAATCCATTGCATTTACAGTCTATGTCCCAGCAGTTCAGTGATGTGTTAGCCACAATTGGATATAAGCATTTTATAAAACTTTGATCTTTGTGGTTTGTTGCAACCAGTGAAATACCTGATTGAAAGAGTCTACAACTTGTTTATAGAATTTTCTGTTTCCATTTTTTGGTCTGTTCAGTCAGTATTCATTTCTTGAGAAACATTATTTGGCAGAACATCATGTGACAAAGAAACCCTTAATTTACTTAGCAATTATTATTCCTAGCCTACACTCAGATTTTTCCCCAGTTGTCTTTTGAAAACTTGGTAATTAATAAGAGGTTGAAAGTCTCTCAACAAACTCTCAACTTCTCATTAAACTCACAGCCAAGGAAATTTTAATCAGTTGCCAATAAATGGTTCTGTACTGGAGTTCACATATGTTTCTCCTACAAACAGTGTATGCTTGAGTGAAAGCCACAGAATTGCACTTACTAGAGAAAATTTTTGCTACTGAAAGTTTTGTTATGCTTGCTTATTTATTTATTTGCTGAGCCACCACTGAAAACAAAAATTCACTTGATATTTGGCAAGGAAAAAGGACTAGTTTCAGTTTTCCATTGAGTACTCATCCTGGTTGCTGATTATGTAAAGGGAATCTCATGTCAGTGTTTAATCTGGATTGTATGTTTAACTGGCAAAAATAATAGATAAGCAGAGCATTTCTAAAATTCTCTTAATCTAAGTTAAATTCTAATGTTAATATGTGGTAACTGAGAGATAATCACTGGTCTAAAAATGAAAAATCTCAACATTGATGAAACTAATTTTACCTTGTAGGATTGCTATAGGAAAACAAGCATGAGAAAATGTGCACAAGCTATTTAGTGCAATGTTTTTAATTTTAATTTTAATTTTAATTTTATGACTACACATTGCAGTACTAAGTTTACATTCATCTTCAGGAGTAGGTACATGCATGTAACACTCACTTATTTCTTTTTAAATCCCCTTCTTCTTCCCAACCACTTTCCTCCTTCCATCTCTACATCCCCTTCCTCATTTGCATTTTCTTGTTATTCTTAGGTAATATTTATAACACGTAATGTATACATTCATTTTGGGTATTTGGTACCTATACATGGCATATCTTAATTCTTTTCATCTCCTCTTCCGCTACCCCTTTGGCTTCATCCTTGGTCTCCTGAACCCCTTCCCATCTGCAAGAGATATATCTCTTTGTTTCTTTCTATTCATGCTTATTTTACTCTTACACAGAGTTTTGTACATTGTACATTCATTTGTAAATGAAATTGATCGACTCATTATTTTTATCTGATCCTAACATCAGTTTTCATAGACAAGGAAACTGAATTTATTGAGGATGATTTCTCCAAAATTTTGCAGTTGCGCACATGACAGATTCATATTATTTCCTCAAACTCCATTTTTGTTCTCCAAAGTGAGCATTATGCATCTGGAGCATTAACTATTTACTTGTTATAGTTCTCTGTCTCTCTCTATCATTGAAAGAAAGATCTATGGGGCAAGACCAATGCCTACTTTTGCACTGTTATAGTTCCAGGATCTGGCATGGTGCTGGTAACATATGATATCTGGTAAAGATTTATTGAAAAAGTTACATAATGAATTTTACAAACATAATTTTTTCAATTAGACAATAACATAATAACGTTCCAAAGTAATTGTATAGACTAATAGACATTTTTGAAGTATTCTATATACAATTTGTTAGCATAGTCCTATATCATTAAATTAGTCTTCAGCCATTCATGAACTATTTGTTAATTCAGCACACACATTTGTAATTATTGGATTCTATTGTGAATTACAGCACCATAAGTGAATTTGGTTTCCTACAATGTTAACTGGACTTGTAAAAATATCTGCTAACACACTATCTGAACTCATGTCTTAATTCTCTGTCTGACAAAGCAGAGAGTCATCATTGGTATACAAAAACTTGCAATATTGCATTATACGTGCAAATTAAATAACTGTTGTCAAGAATAACTATTGTTTTTCATTTTTAAAATCAGTGGTTACAGTGTGCCTTGTTTTCTGCTGAGATTTAATTTAATTTGTGGCGTGTATTAAATGAAGAAATTAATTTGGGTTTAATTATTGTGCGCAGCTGTTAAAGTGCATACTTCTGATGAATAATTAGTTACACTGAACCACCGATGTAGCAGCGATCCTTATGGGCATCTGCTGATAGGGGATATCTGATGGAGAAGGTGGTGTGGACTGTATGGGTTCCAAGGACAGTATCATTGATAGTAGGTGATAGTAGGTGATTCAGGCAGAGAAAACACTGGATGTGGAGATGAAAGAGCAAAACAATTTGAGTATTAAGTATGCTATTAGCAACCATGCATAATTCTAACATTCAACAAGAGAATGGCAGTGAAGACCTAATTTATTCTAGGAATACCAATCCCTATTTTAATTTAAAAATTGATTTTTGAAAGGTAATATCCAAAACAGATTTTTGAAAGGTAAACTGATCATTTAAATGAAAAGAATATCTGCAATAAAGTTTTTGTATATCCATTTAATGACAAATTCCTTTGAAAGTCACATAAGATTCAACAGGTATTGCTGAGTAAATAATGAAATCACTTGATTAAAAGACTATAGGTTGACTGAGATTAAGAATAGGACTACTGAGATTAACATAAATAAAATTTCCATATACAGGACTGTGGAAGTGGCTCAGTGGCAGAGCACTTGCCTAGCATGCATGAGGTCCTGGGTTTAATTCCTGATAATGCAAAAGAAAATACAATTTCATATGAAAAAAAAAGATGGTGAACTCTCCCAGAAGTTTACTCCTCAAATAGTACTTAGCACCACACAATTTCTACATGGCTCTTGGTTACAGGATTAAGGTATC
Source organism: Cuniculus paca (assembly GCA_004365215.1). NCBI lineage: Eukaryota > Metazoa > Chordata > Mammalia > Rodentia > Cuniculidae > Cuniculus > Cuniculus paca. The sequence goes on from RJWT010015014.1 coordinate 7,892, forward strand.
TGGACTTCACAGCCAGACTGTGTTATTCACCAGTTGGATTGGCTACATGCTTCTGGGGATCTATTTCTCATTCAAAACCAGAGTCATAACACTTCAAGGTCTCGTATAAAAGATTAAATATGGCAGTGTATGTAAAACAGGCACTAAACCATGGTCATGTTTAAAGGTTCTTTAGCATGTATCCTTTAAAAAGAATTAATGAAAATAATGAATTAGTTTTGTGTAACTAATTATAATTTCTGGATCTGCATCTGAGTATATTTTGTGCTCACATGCTCATGGTCTATCCTTTCCCATTGGGTTCCTTCACATCAGCTTCCTGTAAGTGACTAAAATAAAGATGCTGTGTGTCTAGGTTACACTGTGGTCCTGTAGGCTTCATGAGGGCACTTATAACTTTTTCCCATATGTTTGTTCAATTCATCTTTACGAAGTCCATGAAATAAATATCTAGGAAGAGGAGACATACAAGAGGCACAATGGGAGAAACTGACCTCACGTTAATGGAATTTGGGTTCTTTGAAAGGGAACACATTTCCAGATAAGCCAGAGAAAGTTGTATTCAGGTGTAAGACATTCTGCCTTTCTTCACATGTACCTAGGTATTTATTTTCTTAGCACAGATTGAATGCCTAGCAATTCTTCACACAAAGCATGCCAATGTAAACAGCAGTTAACCCTTCTATGCCTTTTACACACACAGTATCTGGGGTAATGGACAATTGGTGGGTAAATGTTTACAGAAGAAATATTTTCAGGAAAAATTAATACATCCATATGATCACTCAGCAAATATTTGTTGATTTTATCTTCTTGCAGAACACTCTTCAAAGTACTGGGAATAGAGCAGAAGAGAAAATAGATCAAATTAATATTCAATTATTTTTAGTATTGTTACATACATAGTCATCATCCTGATGCTTAACTTAGCTAATTTTCACAAACTTTATGAAGTAGATAACAATATAATTGCATTTATAATTGAGAAAACTGAGATGTAGGGAAGTTAAATAACTCACTCAAAGATATACAGCTGGCGAGGAATAGAACTGTTATTTGAACGTACTACGTCTAACTTGCTGATCATAGGCATTGTGCCCCAGCTTGCACAAGAGCTGGGAAGTACCAAAGAACTGTTATAAAGCCCAAACATGCCTTATATGGCTAAGCAGAATTCATTTCCCAGAATTCATATTAAATATAATGATTCTCCAGAAGTTCACCTGTATTTTAAAGATCTGTAATATTTAGTTGACAGTATAGCCTATAAAATACATCTTTTTGCTAAACAACTCTGAGTGGCACTTTATTGCAAATATTTTGTCTACCTGCAAGACAGTTCTTACATCATAATTATGTATTCAAGTGTACAACACAGTGCCTAATTTGTGACAAGTGTCAGTCAACATTTGTTCCTTACTCTATAGTCTTTATTTTCCCCTCTATGTGCTTTTCCTCTACTTTATTATAACCTCCCTATTATAAGACAAGAATCATGTCTTATAAACCATTTCAACACTTCTGTCTTTCTTCATGTTTACCCTCTTCTTCCAGTACCTATACTAGATGCTAGGTTACTCTGTAAAGATTGATATACCACCTCCCCACCACCATGATTCTACATAATAGTAGACCGCATTTTTAAATTGAGGATTTGATAGAGATAATTTGATCTTTTCTCAAAAGACCAGCCTATATCCTTAAATGTGGAATTAACCCATATGGAGATCTAGTTTTAAAATTTTAATAATTAAGGATCATTTCTAAGAATCAGTTTCAGTCTTTGGATTTTCTGACCACTCACAAGAAATATAGTGTTATTTCATTTTCTACTCTCTGTCATGTGGGTTTCAAATCTCTCTTATTCACAAACCAGGGACCACATCCAAGAGTCAAGTGTTATTTCCGTGACTATATACTCCCCATTTTCTTACAAAGATGACTTCCTGACTGACTCTTAGGTGATCATCTTTGGAGGCTGTTTGGACAATGTTAAATTTTACAACCTGTAGCTAGGAGGATATATTCATAATAATTAAGCAAATGTCTTCCATTTCCTTTTTTCCAGCTAAAGTGGAGACTGAGCTTGTCAAGAGCAGTAGGCAGCAGCTTCAAAAGCTGAGGCCCCCTGGGCCTTCAAGAACGTGAGCTTTGCCGACTAGAAACTCACATTGTCTTATGAATTCTGATAAGCCCTTTGAATTTTAGAAAACTGAAAACCAAGTTCTTCCTTTTTAAAACTTTAAAAAAACTTTTCTGTTATTTTTAGATTTTACACTCCACACTACACAAATTTCTGTAGTTTGTCATTGCAGCCATCTCACCTAGATAGGACAATAGGAGGTTCACTTTGAGATAAACTGAGGCTGAATTTTTAGAGTTTCAATTTTTCTCTTTCAGAAAAAAATGTAAACCCTTGTCCTAGAATCTATTTAACACTAACTTTTCCTGGTGTCGGTCCCCTAAGGGTTTGAAGAATTTTCTAACGGTAAAATAAACAAAAATGAAGACATAGTACATGATTGCTTAGAAAACAACTAAGTTCAAAGATTCAGAAATAAAACTGCAGCATATTGGGAAAGTTTTATAAGAAAATGGTATTTCTTTCAATGCTTTTATTGCCTACTCTGACTCATCAGGTTGTGGTGACATATCACAAGTCACTTGTACTGTGGAAACTCAGAATTTGAACGTTCTAAATGAGTATTTGTCTCCTACTTTCCTTCATTGTTTCTAAAAACAGTGAGAATCTTATAGGAGAGTATCTAACAAACCTGAGGACTTGCATATGTCATGGAGAAACTCAGTATAAGTTTATATGGGAGATTTTGGGGCCCTATGGCATTGCTATAAAATGTGTTTTTAAAATAATTTAGCACTTGATTCCATTGATTTAGTATTTGATTCTATTGCCCTATCATTTCTTCCATAGGACAGAATTCAAGTAGGCGTGAATATATCCTGTCTTTAAATGGTAGCCTATTATGCAGGAACTCTTTCACAGGTAGAAATAACTGTTTTGTTCTCTACTGTCAACATTCCAAGAGAACTTTTTAGAGAGCTTCATTGATTTTAGGAAATGAAAACTGAAAAATTCACACATCAGGCAAAAATAGAAAATACTGGCAATATTTGATCATGTGTTAACGCTGAATATTGTGAAAGATAAATGGGACCAATTTTTAAAGTATGAGTGTGAGAATGAAGAGAGAACAACTGACAAGTATTTTAGTGCTAAGTACATAATTATATCTTATAAAAAACATAATGAAAATTAAAAATTGTCTTGGTATTTGTCCTCATAGAGAGAAATGAACTTTCATGGTCAAATAACAGTCAATTGTTACTAATTATACCTGTAGCTTAAGAGAGATGTGATTTGTCTTGACCACAGAATGAAGTGAAAAGAAAGTAGGATTAGAGTAAGCTTCAGAGGTTCATATGGTTCAGAAAATGCAGGAGCCAAGCTTGATTATTTGGTTCACCTCTGCCTATGCATTCTGAAATTTAATTCTTGGGATTAAAAAAGTGAGACAAAATTTTATCCAAGTGATGCTATCAGGCAAAATTTTGTCAGATTCTAGAACACAAAATTTGGTAAGAAAAGTAAAAACAGTCAAATCACTTATCTTGGAAGAGAGAATTCAGAAAGAGTTAATAAAAATACCTGTAGCAAAAATTCCATATATTAAACAGGCAAATACATAATAGAGCATAAATATGCATAATAGACATAATGATATGAAATGAGGTGTAGGTTCAGGTGGGTTACCATAGACAGTAGTCCAGCTTCTTTTACAATTTCTAGACCCTCTAACAAGAGGATGGACCTTCTTCTTAGTGAAGAGAATGACATGGGCAGGACTTTATTTTTTACATAAGAAGAATAAGGCTCTGGAAAAGGCATTTGAACTGTGAGGAGACTAAGACTGTTGTTTGCAAAAGTGAAACGGCTGGCTTTATGGTTTTAATGAAGCTTAGAAGCAAACAGTTTACAATCCTGGAAATATTTAATTAGGGAAGGTTTATGTTAAGATAATAAAATAATTAACTTTTTCTCATTAGAAGCATGCGGAGCAATAGAGTTATGTGTTCTGCAAAATTACATTTCTACTCCCTCACTGACTTAAAACGAGTGGATTGATGCAGATCAGATAACTAACTGACAGGCACTTTACAAGTTTACCTTGTTTTAACTAATTTCAGAGTCATTGGAGATTACATTTTGAATTAATTACTGTGAGGTATTAAATGCAAACATGTATCTACTGAAAAATTAGGAAGCGAGTAACAAACATTATCACAGTTAATAAATAGTTCTTAGTTGCCTGACGTACTGAAGTAATGGAAAACAAACTGTGACCCTCACATCAAATCTGGCAGTCTATTTTTATAAATAAAATTTTATTGGAACACTACTATTTTTGATGATATTATTTTAGGCTGCTTACTTATTATGGAATTGAATGGTTCTAACAGACACTGTACACCTCAAAGCTGAAATAATTTACTATGCAATTCTCCACAGAAAATTTTGCTGACCCCTGCCATAAAAAAATCCTTACTACATTACAGTATTTTGTCATGGTTCTTAGACCCAACACACTTTTTGCTAGAGGCTGATCTTCATTTTTTTACTCCTTGCAATCACAAAGCGTCCCATTAAGGAAACAAAACACAGCATTGTCATTTTACTAGCTTTTTTTTCTAATCTGTGTGACTCCTCACGCATTCATTAGGATATAGTCTGCATGGCTTGGTGAAATTAAGAATTAATTTTGGCAAATGAAGAAACAAGGTTTCGTTTGGCATTCCTCTGCTTCATAATTCATGTTTTCTTCACCACTGGACTTCATAAAAAATATTTTCTCATCACAACTACAGAGGAATTTGTACAATGACTATATCATTCATTCTCTCATATTAAAATAATGTTAATATAGCATGAAAATAGGAAAACATGTGTTAATTTTCTTCTAAAACCAGAACTTTTGTATGGTCAGTTTCCACTCTGAGTAGAGGAAAGGACTCTGTTGTCCTTTGAGGTCTCTAAATAGTTCTCATATGAAAAATAAAAAATAAAAAATAAAAAAAGAGGACTATGACTGAGACTGGAGTTCTTTTTCACAAAAATATAGAATTCCATTTGGAAGTCTCTTATTTAGTTTTTCACAATGATTTTCCTGATACTCTCACAGAAACTTAATTTTTATTTGATTGACCTGATTATTTTGCTTCTTGCTTCTCTACCATAAACAATCTACCTGATTTCAAAAAATGTCTGAAGCTTTCAAACGGAGAGTCTTTGACTTTTTAATTCTCATTGATAAAAACAAAATTAATCAGGGAAGTAACTACACAAGAAGCCATTTCTATTTTCTAATAAATGACTAGATTTCTACATCTTTTTAGGGAGAAAATGGAGACAATGTCATCTTTTGAATCATTTCTATACCTTACTTTGACTGCAAGGAGGATCTGCTGAGAGATGCAAATGGTAATTTTTCTGTCTCTAGCCAAATTATTTAAATAGTGTGTCCCTGACGATTCACCCTTAATGTGAAAGAAGCAGAGATGAATGGCATGCTAGGAGAAAGTAACTATTCTGTATGTGGGTTCTACAGGATTAATCTATTTCACGCTCCTAAAAGATGGTGGATAGTACTATGCCTGGAATTTTGCCATGTGCTGAATATAAAAAAATAAACACTCTGGGCCTGTTTTCAATGAATTTGCAATCTCAGGATAAGGAGTGTAAACCAAGCTAAGACACTGTCAAAGTGATGGCATAAATACATTTAGAAAATCAGTGTGGGTTGGAAAGAGTAGAGAAGGTTAGGAGGAGACAGAGTAGAACTTAAAGGAATGTAGAGGCTAAGAAAAGCAATTATTGTATGTAGGAAATTGTGGGGTTTTGAGAGTTGCCGATCAAATTGAGGGTGAACAGTAAGGAAAACAATATTTAAATAAAGCATTCAATTAGAGAGAAAAAATACATTTTTCAACTCTGAACATATTTTTACTTTAAGTGTTTTTGATGCCTGAACAAACTGTACTTTTATGAAGATGTCTTTATTACCATGATAATGACATAATACAGAAAAAAGAAATAAGAACTTTTAAAAATATATGTATTTGTGGACTTTATTTTACTAGAGCCTAAATTCTTCTCTGAAAGTCATAAGTCTTTTTTTTCATGTTTTAAATTCACCATACAGGATTATTGATTTCTTGCTTTTTAATTGTTTTTTAAGTGTCCAATACAGTGATGCTACAATATATGTACACATTGTAATAATTACATTAAAATATTTATCATATCCATTACCTCTTACATCATCTAATATATTTAGCATTTCTTGTGGCGAGAATATTCAGTATCTTCTAGGTATTTTGAAATAGTGTTATATTGTTAAACATAATGACTATCCTGGCAACAGAGCAATAGAATTATTTTCTTCTATTTAATTGTAATTTTGTTCAGATGCAGTATCATTGCTTTAGGACACATTTAACCATATCTAGAAACTTTTGATTGTTACAACTAGGGAGGGTGAATACTACTGTCATCAAATGGGTGGAGGTTATGGATGCTGCTTAGCATCTTGCTTTGTCTTGTTTTATTTATTTATTTATTTTGAGACAGGGTCTTGCTATGTAGTTCAGGCTAGGCTTAAACCCAGGCTGGCCTTGAACTCTCAGTTATGCTCCTACTTAAGCCTCTGGAGAGCTGAGATCATAGGCATCCACCACCATGCCCAGCCTGCTTAGCATCTTATAATCATAGGTCAGTCCCTCTTAACAAAAATGGATCCTAGGGCCAGGGATCTAGCTCAGTGGCCTAAGCGCCTGCCTGGCAAGTGCAAGGTCGTGAGTTCAATCCCCGGTGCCGCAAAAAAAAAAAAAAAAAAAAGGATCCAAAATGTTAACAGTACCATGAAGGAGAAATCATGTTACTGAATTGTATCTTCTGATTTTCTCTTGTTAAGCTTTTGGTGTATATGTCTCAGAAGTATGAAGATGCTTGAAAATTTACATAATACATATAGGACAATTTATTAGATTATGTAAATTGTCATCTTCTAAATGTGTAAGCCTAATACATGTATGTGGTTTAACATTTCAGCCTCTAGAGGCCATGATAATGAACCCTTTTTATGTCCTCTGTGTAATTTTTATTTATAGTACAGATGGAGGCTTCCCTTGAAGAGATTCACATTTGTATTCAACTAAACTAATTTTCATTAAAAAGCATAGTTTCTCGAAGAAGACTCCATTTAACTCAGTAGACATCAATGTTTATTTGCTAGGTACTTCTCTAATTGTTAAAAAAAATGGGAGTAATCACAATGCCTCTACTATGCTACATAGTGAGTTTATCAAATTAGCCCTTTAGCTTTTAAAATGTTTTTTCACATTTCCTTGCCAAAATGTGAGGATGTTTTGTATTTTATAATTCTTTCAAAAGCAATTGTCTAGACAGTGCACAGAAGTTGAGCAATTATATTTTTAATGTCCATAAAAGGAAGGTTTGCTTGTGTTCTGTTTATGTATATATTCTGTGTAATTCACTGTTTTTCTGACTTGCCTCAAACCAGAGTGGAGAATACTGTACTATGATTAACAATGATGGAAAGAAGGCGTTGGGTTGATCTGTTATTTAGAATTCTTAGGGAAAGTGATAGAAGGAGTGTGAATTCATCTTTCTGAGTTAGACAAATGACAATGGTAGAGCTATAGTCCTATTACTGTTTACTACTCCACATTTAAAAGAAATAGCCCCCATAAAGCATCGACAATTAGATTGATTACTTCACTCCTTAAAAAATACAAATATATATTGAGTTTTGTTTTTCTTTCTGTGTATTTCAGCTTCTTATAAATATATTAAGATCATTTTTTACCAACAAGAAAGAGGTTCTTATTCTGGAACCCTCAGGATAGAGCAAATAATAAACCCCAAAGGAGAACTGCTACCTACTCTCACCCAACCCAAGGCACACTCTCATAGCTGCTTTGACTTCTCCAGAAGACAGCTATATCCCATCCTCATTCCCTGTCTAATTGACTGGATTTTTTTTCTTTTTTTCTTCTGGCAGGGAATAAGTGAAGGTTTATCATGTTTCTGCATCATAGGATATTTTATAATCACTGACATCATGGACTCTGCATTTTTGTACAGTACTAAATTACAAAAATTTAGAGAAGAAAAGGTCTTCAAAGTTCAAACTAGTCCAATTCTATTTGCAAATGAGGAGATTGAAGTTTAGGAGGCAATGCCACTTACAGTATCAGAATACCATCTGGTAGAAGACTACAAGGAGAATCACATGTGCAGAACTGCATTATTCTCCCAGGGCAGGAGCAGTGTTCCCACCTAATGCAAGCTTGAACATATATGATCTTAGCTCATACTTATGCTACAGGATTATTCATTGGTTGTCTGAAATTTAGATTGAACTGAGACTCTATTTCTATCTGATTAAAAGCCCATGACCATAACCTTGTATAATTAGTTAATTGAAGCATTTGACCAAACTCATGTGCTCAAATAAGGAAAAAGCCTAAAACTTTCTCCTGATATCTGCATAGTTTGTTGTTGCTGTTTTCTTTTGTTTTGATCACAGAACACAAGAAACAAATCAAAAGTTATTATAAAGATTGAGGGTACTCTATAGGAATAGATATTCATTCAGAAGCATTAGATTTATTGAATCTCTTCAACAAATCACCACTGTATGATTGCACTATTCCTCCACTCTCATGCAGGGGAGGAGAAGCAAGTAGTGTGGCTTAACCAATATGCACTCTTAAATATTCTGAATTGGTTTTGGATTGTTAAACTGTTATTTATTTTGCTTCATTGAAAAATTTCTACTTCTACAAAGAGCAGAAATAATTGCTTAATAATTTAACTGACTTAGAAAGAAAAATTAGTTAAACCATGAAGTCATTTATAGTTCATTCTTTTGTGTATTCATGTGTTCTATAGTCATTAATTCCTTTTGAACTTCATGCTTTATCAAGTTTCTTTTGGGAAACTTCTCACAGTTGCTGGGAGCAAGTCTAATACAGATCCAACTTTTGTTAATCTTTAGTGTTTCTAGATCAGTCGGTGTTTTTAGATTAGTCAAACTCTTTCTGGAAAGGTAAGTACAAATGCTCCCTAAATAAGCACTAGTTTTTGTTTTAGTACATTAAGTGACGTCTCTAGTGTCAGTAGCGTTTGGACTGAGAAAATAGGAAAGGAATGTGTGTGCTCCATTTTGCTTTGATTAGTTGCTTCGTGTGGTTAAAGAGCACAAAGCCTGGTACTGGACGAATGCAATCTTGGAAAGTAAAATAGCTCCTATATCTCTGTGCCAATTTTTTTTTTCATTCACAAAGTAGAGATGAATAAGGCATCTTCCTCTTAGCACTCTTGGAAGGTTTAAATGAGCTGCTACATTAATGTTACATGTTAAGTTTCCATTCAATCTGATATAGCCATTAGCTTTCATTATTATTTTTGCTTTTTTACATTTCTTCTTTTTGTTTTGTTTTGTTTTTCTTCTATTTCAAAGTTTTATGTGGTTCAAACAGTTCCTATGACACCGAAAGGTGATTTGGGAATCTATATGAATTGTAAATGCATAACCATGAGCCAACTTTAGACCACTGTTGCAGCAAGCCCTATGGGGCATAAATCCAGGTCAAATCCCTAGGACCTTTGTTTTATAATAGAGACACTTAAGAGAGGGAAATTTCATCTATTTTGTTCATTTCTCTATTAATTGTTCAGCTTCTACAAGATTGGGATGATACATATATTTGGTGAGTGAAGAAATACATACTTTTAGGCGCTTAAGATTGAGACAGTATTGTATCTTACAAGTTACTACATTTAATTAAGAAGATATCATTAAAGAAGAATCTTAGAGCAGAAGAACAACTATTTAGGATTTTATACGTGGCACATACTTATGGAAAGACCCTCTGATCATTTTATTTTCCACCTCATATAATTGTATGGCATCATTCAAGTGCAGGCTTATCCCACAGTCATTAAGATTCCTGTTTTCCTTTACTAGAAATAACATAGACATTGAAATAAAGTTTTTCTTGTGCAGTAATTATTTTCTAAAGGAAATCTTGATTGAGTCATGAATTTTCTTGTTTAGTTTATCAAATGCAGCAGATTTGTTTCTTGGGTAGTATCTCAGAAATTTTCTAATAGTACATTATATTTCTAGCTTACATTTACTTATCCTCTGAACGATCTCTCAGGATTGATTTTTAAATCAGAATTACACAGCTTAAGTTTTGTTGACCAAAGTTTCACAAAAGGGTTTTTATTTTGTTTTGTTGTTTTGTGTTCTTCCTTGTTGTCAATAGAACAGAAAAACAGAAGATCTACGACAATGAAATCTGATAGCATCCGCATATGTTTCTAAACCTTAGCAGTTTCAAGCTAAAATTCAGATTTATAGATCTAGCTCTCTTCTGATAACATCTCTCCCATAGCTTTGCAATAAATGGAATGCTTATGTGTTCTAAAGGAGTATAATTTAGGTACTGGAATTTACTATCAAGTCATATATGTAAAGATATATATCACAGTTTTATTGCCTAGTCCTAGCTACATATAGTTTTATAACCTAGTCCTAGCTACATATAGTTTTTTCATTCTAGTTGATCTTCCAGGTATAATCCCCATTATGTGCTATTATTTGTAATAGAAATATCAGTGTAGATGGCAAGAATTCATTGAGCCCCTAACAGCAATTCATCATCTTTCCTAGAAAGGTCTGCAAATTTTAGGTCTATAATTCTTTTTGCATCTTTATGAATTCAGAACATCTCTCTTTCTCTTACTCAGGATAGGTAGGGTGATTGTTGGTTATATGCTGACATGTTTATGAAGGGTCATCACAAATATTCTAATTCTTCCCTTTCAGTAAAACAGCAGCATTATGGTTCCCCATCTTCCTGGAAGATATATATGATCAAACTTCTGGAAAGATGGTGGAACAGTAAGCAGCAGAGTAAACAGTCTCTCTGTGAGAAACAGTTCACATGCTGAAATACAACACCATGGAGAGGACAAGAAGGAAGGAAGTGGGTCCCCTGGACACATGGAGAATCTAAAATATGAACTGAAGCCCACAGAGAGAATAAAAAGAAGAATTTAAATGAAGAAGAAGGTGGTAGCTGGTGGTGCCTTAGCCTGGAGCTGGACTCACCTTGCCAGAAGAGCTGTTGTGCCTGAGGAAGTGTGGTTGCGGTCATGTTCGACACCAGAGGTCTCAGATGAGAGGCACAGTGGTGGAAGAGAGTGGTGGATGCAGAGATCTGTGCTGGCTGGTGGTGAGTGCAGGGGACTCCGTCTCAACATGGGAGAGAGCAATTGGCTGGGAACCATTTTGGAGTCCGGCAGGATAAGCCCGGGGCCGGGACTGCTGCTGGCTTCTTCCAGCAGCTCCAGGTTGTGGGCAGACCCATGAAAGTTGCTTGGATTGAGTTTTCCTTTGAGTTCTAGACAGCATCACATAGGTTCCTAATCAGCTTAGATTCACAGTCCCTGGCCAGTTACACTCCCAAGTAAACTGTGGTAACCAGCTCAGTGCACAGGCACGGGAGCCCACCATTAGATACCCATAGCCAGCATGGGTTAGAAAAACCAAACAGCCTTCTGGCAGCTCCAGGTTGTGGGCTGACCCTTGCAAGTTGTTTGGACGAAGTTCCGCTCCTGTGCAAACTCCAGTGGCCCTTGTGAGTTGCTACCCAGCTCAGTGCAGAGGCATAGGTGCCCACCATAGGATGCCCATAGCCAGGACTGGCCAGAAAAGCTGAACAGTCTCACTTTGGAGAAGTTGTGGCCAGTGCTGGGGTGCCTGGGACCACACTACCCACATGTGTGGAAGAAATCAGGAATATGCTAAGACGAAGAGGGAGAAGGCAATCTCTGGTGTCCAACCCAAGCAGTGCAAGTCCAGGAGAGGTAAACACAGAGAAGATCAAGAGTTGCACACCTGAAATGTCTGAAGTGATATCAACTGAAGTAAAGAAATAACTTCTTGAAGCTATAAGAGAAATTAGAACAGAAATTCTATCCCAGGTAAAAGAAGAAATGAAAAACATAATAAAAGAATTGCTAAGCATCTCTAAAGAAGACACAGACAAAAAAAATAGAGGAGCATAGGAAAATGAGGGAAATCATGCATGAACAATATAAGAGAGATTTATAATGCATGAAACAGATTCAAAGATATACCCAAGAAATTAAAAACTCCATTGAAAGGTGGCAAAACCACTTGAAAGAAACTGAAGACAGACTTTCAAACCCTGAAGACAGGTTTGCAGCTTGCGATCATGAAAGGAAAGATCTCTTAAAAATACCAAGGAATCAGGAATTAACAATTCAATGGCTGCTAGACAATTCAAAGAAACATAACTTAAGAATTAAAAATGTGAGTGAAAAAGCAGGGGTCAAGACAAATGACATCAGGACCCTATTTACAGAAATAATTTCTGAGAACTTCCCAAGCATGGAAAAAGAAAGTGACATTCAAATAAGTGAGGCATATAGAACTCCAGCTAGCTATAACCAAAACAAATCTACAACCAGACATATAATATTCAAGATCCCAGAAATTCAACTCAAGAAGAGAATATTAAAAGTTGTTAGATAAAAAGCAAAGGTCACCTATAAAGGAAAACCCATCAGAATCACAGCAGACTTCTCAACACAAACCATCAAGTCAAGAAGAGGCTGGAGTGAAGTATGGCAAGTCCTGAAAGAAAACAACTTCCAACCCAAACTGAT
>RJWT010015015.1:0-20691 GCA_004365215.1 Cuniculus paca
GTAGGAGAGGTGAGGGGCAGAGGCAGTAGAGGTTGGCCTGGCCTGCTGGGAGGAGGGGATGGAGTGGATGATCCTGCAGGGTTGGGTCTCCACTCTGACTTGCATGAGCCCTGGGTGACACTGCCCTCATTTCTTTGTCAGGCCTGCTGGAAATTTCGACAGTGGAGCAAGGGGTGGTGAGTCTCTTTGGAGTGAAAAGTGCCCTCTTTGTTGCTATGAACAGGAGAGGAAGATTGTACACAACGGTGAGTGCATCCGGCCAGGGGAGGCTCCAGGTTGCATGAGGACTGAGGCTTATGCAATTGAAGAACACTGCCCAAATGCAATTCAGAGAAGGGAATCTTTATCTAGAATGAGAAGTGAGGGGCTAAGAAGGGAGCCCTTGCAAAAGAGGGGCCTCAGCTTTGCTTTGTCCGGTTCCCAGTTACTTAGCCTCTGCCTTGGACTTGGCTTTCCTAATCCTGTCAGGATCTTTACAATTAGAGAAACCGTAGCTCAGAGGGAAGTCTGTGTTCTGGCACAAAACTGTCATCCAGGCCCATGGTCAAATCTGAGTCCCTGAACTGGAAATGCCTGGAGATTCAGCCTGGTGTTTGTCTCCGTGTCCCCTCTCTGAGAGACACAGGAGGTGTAGAAATGGGAACCAATTCTCATTTTTACTCCAGCTGAGAGTTTATGTCCTAGGTTTGATGTTCTCTGGTTTCTGGGCTCCTAGACTGGGGAGCTACCTCTCTCTGCTCCCTTTTCAGCAAACACAAGCCTCAGCCTGCCCTCTGTTATAGTCACCCCAGGGAGGGAGGATGCTGGCATCTGAGCTCATTTACTGCCAGCTGGGTGGTCTCTGACCCACTCACGTCTGGGACCCCCAGCCCACGATTTAGCCTACTCCAAAAGATGGGTTAGGAAAACATCCCAATAAAGTTGGCCAAACTGAGAGTCCTATTGGCAGAAATAAGGAAGTTATAAAGGATGTGCTCAGAGCAGGCTACAAAGAATGCCAGTATTATTTACAGAGAGGGCACAGAGGCTATTCTGCTGCTTCTTGAGGAGAAACTAAGGTGAAGAGGTAATGCTGGGTTCCAGAAGGCCAGTCTGGCGCTGGTGCACCAAATGGCGTCTGCTCCGTGCCCTTTGGTGCTGACTTGCAAGTTTGGCTGGTTTAGGAGGGCACATGGCATGGGTTGAAATCTGTGGGTCTCCAGTGCAGTTCTCTTCACCCATATCACTTGGTAACCCCCTGTTAAAAGTATGGACTCCTCAACTGGTGTGGTGGTGCATGCCTGTAATCCCAGCACTCAGGAGACTGAGACAGGAGGATCTCCATGAATACAAGGCCAGCCCGGGCTACATAGTGAGATTAATGCCATGTAGAGAGACTTTGTCTTGAAAAAAAGTATGCCTTCTTTGTGCAGGCGTTTGTGTGTGCGTGTGTGCGTGTGCGCACGCGTGTGTGTGTGTGTGGTGCTGGTGATTGAATGCAGGACCTTGCACATGCCAGGCAAATGCTCTACTACCAAATATTACCAGCTCAAAAATATGGATTTCCAGAGACTCTTTTCAGAGGTTTCTTATTTAATAGGATTTCGGGCTACAGACCTGTCTGGTTTGTTTTTTAAATTTCTCAGGCATTTTCAAGGCATAAGCAGGCTTGCAGAACACCAGCCTACAGGGCCTCTAGAGACAAGGAGCCATGCTGTCGCAGGGTAACACTGGCCCCGGGAGCTGGGGCCCAGGAGGCAGGGACACTGCCTGAGGTGTAGAATCCCAGCTGCCCTCCTCACCCCTCTCTGGGAAAGTGGCAGAGGAGAGGGAGCAACCTGGCACTCTCCAAGGCTGTGGTGGAGGAAGCCTCCCTGCAGGTGAGCTCTGGCCTCCCAAGGAGCCCTTCGTGAGGCCTGTGCAGGCCCAGAAGCCTGCTGGGTAGAGGGCCAGGGTCCCAGCAACTGGCACAGGACTCCACGCTGGGCTCCTAACAACCCTATCTCCTGAGCAGGGGTGTGAGTCACAGAAACCCTTATCCTTGTCACCTTCCCTGAACCAAGTACTGCTTCTTTCTGCTTACCTGGAAAGGATTTTAACTGTGCAGAAGGGACTGGGTGGAAATACAGGGTCAACTTATCCAGTTTCCACCTAAACCTCTTAGTCCTGGTAAAAGAAGCTGGAGGCAGCTGGGAATATGCATGCCTGTGACGCCAGCACTGTGGGAGAGGGAGGCAGAGGCAGGACAATGACAAGTGGGAGCCCAGGCTGGACAATTTAGTGACTTAGCAAGAACCCATCTCAAAATAAAAAATAAAGGGAAGGGCTGGGACTGTAGCTCTGTGTGAAGGTCCTGAGTTAATCCCTAGTACTGCCAAAAAAATGAACAAAAGAGAAAGAGAAACAGAGAGAGAGAGAGAGAGCGAGCCAAAGGGGAAAAGCCACTAGGAGTAGCACATGGAAAAGAGCCAAGGCTTTGAAGTGTGGGACACCAGCCCAGCGGGCTGTGGAAGGGACCAAAGGAATAGATGGGCCGGGCTCCCTGAAGAACCAGAGTCCCAGGAAAGCAGGAGCCCATCCCCTTCCTGGCCCGCACATCCTGTAGCTGAGGAGCATCTCATCCAGCGGAGACTCTGCCCGGACAACCATACCGGCTGTGCCTGATGCTCCGTGGGGCTGGGGCCAGGGCTCTTGCAGGAGTCCGGTGCCCTCTCCTGTCACCCTGGGGCCCCACCCGCAGTCTAAAACAACAATTGCCATCTGACCCTGGAGCCAGGAAGACTCCTGCTGGGCGGTGATTTCATTTGCACTCTGTCCTTTAAGCCCTGAGCTGTGGCCCAGCTGCTGCCCCTTGAGTGGTTTCCTTATGGTACGGAAGTGAGGTTGGGTCCCACCTAGAAGAGGCTGCCCCAAGCCGCACCCCTCAGAAAGAGGGCGCAGGGCCCTCCTTAGGGTAAAGAGCCGCCCCGCACCCACACTTGCACCCATACCCACAGCATCCCTCAGAGGCCTGGGCCAGCTTTATCCACAGCAGCCCTGGGAGGCTCTGAGCTTGGTCCTCGCGTTGCACCTGGCGACACCTGGGTCCCAGGTCTCGGTCCAGGTCCCACCAAGTTCTGCGTAGAGCCACTGAGCCCTCAGTACTGTGCCCAAGGTCACAGCACAAGTGCTTTCGGCAGAGCAAATGGGGACCCAAGCTCCAAATCTGGCCTGCTAGACTCTAGCTTCCGTATTTATCTCACTTTGGGCGGACTGTAGGCTGAAGCCGAAATGCGTGCATTCTAACCTTCTTTCCTTTTAAAATTAAAATCAGCTGGGCATGGCCCTGGGAGCAGTACCCCCAGTTACTTGGGAGGCCAAGGCAGGACAATGTAGGGTTTCAGGCACACTGAGCCATTTAGCAACCCCTAACCCCATCTTAAAATTAAAAGAAAACAATTAAGTAAAATCGAGAAAATCATCAAAAATCTCCACCTTGTGGGGATTGTGTTGACATTCAGCGGTTAAGAAAAATGCATACTAAACCAGAATTTACTAAGAATTCAGTTATTTTTAAGTGACTTTAGTTTTACTGATTATAATTGCATTTACATCCTTTCACCCAACAGTTGCATGACAACATTCAAAGCACAAAATTGATTTTACGCAGGGACTCCCTCACGGTGATTATCTGGAGAATTCCAAGTCTTCTGTCCCCTGAGTTAGCTGCCACCCTTACCCGGCAGAGAAAGGAGTCCCAAGGGGCTGAGACAAAGGACACAACTAGGCCATGCAGAGATGGGCTGGGGGGTGGGTACCAGGACAGGAGCATTGGTAAGCTTAGATCACCTGTTTCAAAACGCTCTGGAGGATGTGCCGACCCAATGAAAACATTTCTCAACATTTCTAACCTTGACAGTACAATTTAGATGGTACAATTTCCCTAACAATTGCATACTAGGAAAAGGAATTAGAGCCAGTGACTTCAGAGCTAGAAGGTATTTCTAAGGGCAGGAAAGGAAACCGTCAAAGATGGCAAAAGAACCAACCCACCACTACCCCCCAGCCACCACACAGCCAGGAGTCACAGGGGTCAAAGTAGCTGCAGGATGAAAAAAGAGACAGAAGTGACTTAACTCTGTCTGGAGACCAGAGGATGGAGGTCCTGTCCCCCAGAGACTTTGGGGGGCTCTTCTGCCAGAGATAACTCACCAGAACAGCCAGACGTGCTGCCTCTGCAAAGTGTGCTGCTCCAGAGTGACAGCGGACGCTTTTATTTTTTAAGTGAAGTTTGGTTCCACATGAGTCTGATTAGACCTCCATGAAATCCAAGACATTGTCATGCTGGAGCTTGAACCTGGAAGGCCCGGGAAATGTGATCTGGTGGAATTATTTTCATTTGTTCAAGTAATTATATACGGGAGCTGCTTTTATTAACACAGCGTTTACTTGGCTGGAGAGCTTTTCTCACCAGAGCTGAGAAGCCAACATTCCTGAGTCGTGAGAACTCAAAGCTCAGGGACAGGACAGAGAGGAATTAAGTGGCTGGGTCTTGAGCGTTGCTGGTCCACGGGAAAACCCCACAGTCTGAAGCATCAGACTGCCTCAGAGCATTTGGGCGCATGCTTGTCCAGAAGGCATGCCACAGGCCTGCGAGCCACCGACCCTGCGGAAGCAACAAGGGGATCTGGAGTGCTGCTTTTAAGGAAAGCGTCATCTCCTTCTCCCTTTTCAGTTAAGGTTGTAGAGTTCTAGGGATAAACAATAGGCTAGAGCGGTAGTGGCAAAACTTTCAGAGTCTGAGTGCCCAAACTGTGACCCAAAACCTGCTTATTTATCGAAAAATGCCAACACTGTCCCTGTGCACGCGTTTATCTGATGCTTGCTGCTGGGGTGATTTGGCTCGAGTGCCGACAGAGAGGGCTCTGTGTGCCCACTGCAGCACACATACTGCAGATGCTCAGTTGCCTTATGAAATGGTACAGTGTCTGCATGTAACCTGTGTGCACCTTCTTGCATCCTTTAAGTCATCTCTGTATTACTTATAATAGCTACTATAATAATACAGTGGACATCCTGTATGAGTATAATGCTGTTTACAGAACAATGACCAAAACAAAAGTCTGTTCTATACAGACACAAATTTTTTTTCAAATATTTTAAATGAATCCACGGTTCATTGAATCTGTAGATGCAGAGCCCATCGAGACATAGAGCCAGCTGCATGCACAACCAAACTTGTGCATACTCAAGACAGGCTTGCTCACAGACAGGCGTGCTGTGGACAGTGGGAGGTAGGCAGTGCCCTTGTGTCATTGAGAAATCACTCCGCTCCCCTGCCTCCCCTTACTCTGCCCCATCCTTCTGCTCTAAAGTTTGACTTCCTCTCTTGAGTTCACAAACAACACGTGAAACCTCTCCTTTACCTACCATCCAGATCAGAAAGAAATTCTGGAAGCTGTGAGCAGGTTCCTTTGTGGAAATATAGAAAGTTAGAATGGAAGACAAGGCAGGCAGGTGGAAAGGTTGTAACAACACCAAGAGAGCTGACAGCTCTGATAAAATGCTTTCTCGCTCCACTTCCTGGCCCATCTTGTACCATGCATTCCTTTCCCACATTAAATACTTCACTTACTTGGATGGATAGCACACAGTCATGGCTTAAAGGGAAAGAGAGATGCAAAAGAATCTTCCATAGACCTAAGTCCCACTTCCATCAGCATCTTGAAGCCAGCGAATTCCTCTTCAGAGGCAGCCACTGATGCCAGTTCCTTGTGGACCATTCCAGGAATAACCTGAATGTGTGTGTGTGTGCACACATGCACGCTCACTTGGGTATCAGGTTTTTAAAGTCACACATACAGGGGTACAATATGTGCACTGTTTTAAGCCTGGTACCTTCAGTTAGCAATATCCCTTTAAGACCATTTTACATCAGTGTCTTGTTTTTTCAGGGCTGTAGTCTCCCATGATATGGCTCCACTGTATCGACTAGCACGCTCCCCTCTGAATAGACAGTTTGGTTGTTTTGCTGTTCTGTAATAATGTGTCAGTAACTGTTGTGCATATATGAGAGTGCAATAGTAGGATAAATTTCCTAGAAGCAAAATTGCTGATTATTTTCTGTCCCCTTTTTTTTATTCTGGAAGATATTATCAAATTATTTTTTATAAAGAGTTCTAACTACATACACACCAAAAGACATTAAGTGAAATTCCTTCTCTCTCTGCCTTCACCAATTATAGTGTAGTATCAAACATGATTTCTTTGAAGTCTGATCATTAGAAATGTGATCTTTCAGTTAGGATTTACATTTTTTATTAGATGTATTTTCTTATACTTAAATGTTATTTATTTCTCCTTTCCTGTGAATTTTTCTCTCCATGTGTTCATTTCCCAGTTAGTTAAGGATTCTGACTGTAATAGCAAAATTTTCTCAGGACATACATGTGTAGTAAATATATTTATCCACTTTACCATTTAAGTTTCTATTTTGCTTGAGGTAGTATTTTTCAAACACACATTCAATTTATTACTTTTTTAAAATGGCTTCTGAAGTTTTCTCTGTGTGTCTTGCTTAGAAAGATTTTGATTCAAAGGTTGTAAAATGTTTTTCTAGACTAATGATTATCATTATTATGTTTAAATTTTGTTCTTTTGGGATTCATTTTGATAAAAGGAGTGAGGTCATACATCCAACTTTATAATTATTATCTGACATTGTCTAGTTGTTCCAGTTCCATCTTTTATCCAGTGATTTGAAATGCCACTTCTATTTTATGTCAGTTTCAGATTAGCTTTTAATTTACTTTTATCTCATTTTTACACGTGTTTCATTGATTGCTGGACTCTGTTTTTTTCATTAATTTATAACAGCCTTTTAAGTAGTATACTTTAAATTTGTCATTTAACTTTTACAATCAAATCTGAGTTTAATTTCTGCTAATGCTGCTGCTCTCTGAATGTTATTAAATATTCACAGCCTCAGGTCCTGTTGCTCCCTGTGTTCCTCACACGCAGGCAAAGAACCCATGGTCTAGAGCCATTATTGAGCCTCTGCACAGGGCCAGAGCTGCATCCTCCTCCTCAGTCTAGCTTTGTGATCTCCTCACACAAGCACACATCCTCTAGGCATTCCACTGAAGACCTCAAAGCTTAGCCAGGCATGGTAGTGCCACCTGTAATTCTAGTACTCTGAGAAGCTGAGGAAGGAGGATGACAAGTTGGAGAACAGCCTAGGCAACATAGTGATTGGGCAAGGCCCTGTCTCAAAATTTTTTTTAAAAAAATGTTTTTTAATTAAATAAATAAAAATAAATAAATAAATAAAATGCCCTGAGTTCAATCCCCAATACAAAACAAACAAACAAACAAACAAATAAAAAAACAAACCTGTAGAGCTTAAAGGCTAAACTGTCTAACAGTCACAGCAAATCTTACAGGAATAATAAAAATAGCATCACTTTTAATTTACACTGGACCCTGGACTTTCCATGCATTGTTTCTATTGATGCTCACTTCAATTCCATGGCATAATTATTCTTGCTTTCTTCACTTTCCGGATGAAGGAGCTGAGGCTAAGAAGGTTAAACAATTTGCCCAGGTCCGCATAGCTAAGAAGAGGTGATCATTGCCAGTCTAAGCTCAAAGCCATGGTGCAAATACACTCATTGTCTACGTGGACAGTTTGTTCTCCCTACTCGTGAAGCTTCCTTCCTTTATTCATAATAGAAATATCTACTGAGTGCCCAGAGCAAGGAGCATGCCAGTCCCTCATGGGTTGCATGAAGTGGTGAAATCTTTCATGTTGATTCCAAACAAATTAACAAGTATGAAAGTGTTTTGTAAACAATACACAAGAGCAAGAGAAGGGAAGGTGCACACACACATACGTGTGTGCATGCTTGTCCACACCTGTACATGTGTGTGTAGTGATGTTCAGAGTGCTCCAATCAGAAATGCTGACCCTCAGCCCTGTCACACAGGACGTTACCCTTGCATGTCAGTGTTGTCCTTATTCAGTCACTCAGTTACCATCATATCCCAAAGCAGACATAGTCTTATCCCAGGAATCAGAAATGTCCTGAGGTCCTTTTTCAAATACTGTCTGAAAGTTATGCCACAAGGACTTCTGAGCATGGGTGCCCTGACGCATGGGCTCCTTACCGCTTCTTCACAACAAACAGGAGAGAGCTGTCCACCCTCGCTGCTGGGGAAGCGAGTATCAGAGGAGAGCTTCTTTACAGAAGGCCCAGGACACCTCTGGCACCTCTGCACCATGGGGGCTGCAGTGGAGGGATTTTTTTTCTTGTTGTGTTTTAGTAGATGGGCTGAGTCAGCAGAAAGGGAGCAAAAATTTTACTCCACCTATTTCCCTCAGTTTAATTCTGTATTTCTTTTAAAGCCCAAGTGCCATGTCGCTCTCTGTTCCTCCAGACCCCTCATAACACCCCCCCAAAAGAACATGGAAACCCCTGTGGACTCCCTCTAAAGCAATGACCCAGGCAGGTTGGGAAGGAAAGAGCCCCCTTTTCTAGGAAAAATGGAAGATTTGGGTGATTTACTGGGCATGAACTTACAGATGTGTGACAGGAAATCCAACATTCATTCATCCTTCTGAACAGGTGGTCTCCACATGGTTCTCTACCAAATTAGCAATGAGGGGGCCAGTTACTGTTGGCCCCAGACTCCTGGCCACCACCTGTCATGTTGGAAATCAGGTTCTTTTCTCCATAAAAATCACTACTCACTATCCATATTCCTACGTGGTCCTGGAGAGCCATGAATGTCTAGGAGGTGCCAGATACCTTCTGGCCTCAATGCCAAAGCCAAGACATGCCTCTTTGAGGGGCATCAAACTGGGTAGTGAGGAATCAGCAAAAAGAAGATAAAGATAGTGCTGGAAGGACATAGAGATCATCTGTCTGCACTCTTCCACCTGCTCCCCCCACTACACAGTGTGCAGAAAAGGGACCCTAGGCAGAGAAGGGAACAAACCTGCCCGGGCTTATGCAACCAGGATGCAGAGAAGTCACTGAAATGGACAATGGACCCCAATCCTACTTCACTAGACTACCTCTCATAGAGGGCTGGAGAAGACAGCTCACTGCAGCCTTCCTTGGTCCACGTGCTGAATGGAAGGCATTATCATCTAAAGACTGAGTCAGAGCGCCCCAATCTGGTAGTCAGGGAACCATCAACCCCTTCCCCTTGCCATCAAAAGACACAGCAGCAAGTTGAGGAGGAGCCATGACAGCTCTGAAGTCTTTCCCCATTATTCCCTTCCTCAAGTCTATCCCTTGAGGAGGGAACAGACCCTGAGAGGTTGTCTTACAGAGGGAAGGCAGTGGAAACCAGCACATGGCCACACAGCATTGCTCAGCCTGCATAGGCAGCTCTCCTTATCAATAACTGAGTCTCTGTTGTTCATTTCTTTCACAGCCCAACTTCCAAGATGAATGCAAATTCAGAGAAATCATTCTGCCCAACAATTACAACGCCTATGAGTCAGACTTGTTCCGAGGGACCTACATTGCACTGAGCAAATACGGACGGGTAAAGCGGGGCAACAAAGTGTCCCCAATGATGACCGCCACTCACTTCCTTCCCAGGATATAAAGGCCCAGGAACAAAGGTTCACAGATGGAATTTTGCATGAGTGAACAACCCCCCAATCCCCCATGACTTCTCAGTCAGACTTCTCTTGTGCCTGGGGAGACCTAGGTTGGTTTCCTTGGCCAATGGACCCCATAACATGTAACCCACTTCAGGGGCTGCAACAGACATAGAATGGCAGTGGATCCTGTGCTTGCAACTCATCTGTGGTGAGAAGGTGCTGGGGACATTTATGGAATGTGAGCGTGTGCACAGGACAGGGCCAGGGTGGGATGGGAGTGTATGTGTCAGTGTATATCCATGCATCTCCGTGCGTATTCTCAGAGCAGAGGCATCTCAAAGCATCAGGTTTCTCTTGCTCAGCGTCATCACTGCAGGAATTCGTCTGAAAGAATGTCACCTGCCAAACCAGGAAGATGGATGTGTGCTGCCATTCTGCTACTTTCCAATCATCTTTTCATTCAGAGGCCACTAACTGCATGGACTATGCCGGTGGCCGGGAGCAGCTGTCCTCCAAATGCAGGGAAGGCAGGGTGGGAGGGCCTAAGGGTTAACTGCAAGCCAGAAAAGGAGTGACAAGATGCCCCAAATCTTGATGGGGCTCTGGGGATGCCGGGATGCACTATCAGGGAAAGTGGGGGAAAGGACCCCTGCTCAGTGGAGCGCTGTGCAGGGCAGCGGAGAAAGTCTGCGGAAGGCAGGAGAGGGACGGGATGTTCTGTGAGAGCCCTTCTGCCTGGAGGACTCAACACTGGTGTGTGGCTCCCAGGACGAGCAAGGGCCAGGCTGCCTGCCTGTAACTTTTCCTCACTTTGAACTGGACCTTATTTTAACCTCAGATGACAAGGATCCTAATAATGGCAACCTCTTTGGCAAGGAAGGGGCTGCAAAATAGGGCATGAAGGAAGTAGAGAGGCTTTGGACTGCAAACGATCATTCCTCTCCAAGTATGTCCAGGAAACTCGCCCAAGTTCTCATCTGATACTCTCACTTCCTTCTTGGGCACCTTCCTCTCATATACGCACTGCAGCCTGGATTCGAGAGAATGGACACCGTGACCTCCAGAGTTTGCCCGCTCTGCTCCCTGCAGTAGGAAAGGAGTGCTAATCCTGTGAAATCAAGCAGCCAAGCTGAGACGGCTCCCTGCGGCACAATGCCTTCTTGCTTCCTCTCCTTAGAGAGTATTTAAAGCAGAGGTTCCCCAAGCAACTATAAATGTGGTCTGCCTGGAGCCTTCAGATTCCTGAACCAGTGGAATGTTCCTAAATCTGAAACCAGAGAGAGCCGTATCGGAGTGCAAATATGTTCGGCATATGTGAACCCATTGAGTTACAAAATGACCTGACACCCTCTGCTACTCTTGGGGCCCCGACCTGCAAGACAATCCTTCATCTGTTGCAAATACCTTCATCTCCAACATGCCTCTCTATTCACAGAGGCATCCATCTATAGATAGATCTGGGCTGAACGACTCTGGACTGAAGACAGAGGTTGACAACCCACAGGAGAGACAGTATAGTAGCCACCTCCTCTGCCCTGCAAGTAGGAGATGGGCTGGGTGAGTAGGAAAAAGCCACACCAAGATGAGCTGAGGTTTAACAGCTGGTAGACGCTCAGGAGCACATGTGGACATGATCAAGCCTTGGAAAGAAACTAGGGAAGCTGGGTCTTGGGTCAAGTAAAACTGGGGGAAAATCCATCCATCTTGATGTTTGGAAGTATAGAAGTACAGGTCCACTTGGAGGCAGACAACAAAGCTGACAATTTTTAAAGAAGTCTTGCCCCGTGTAATCAGTCTCTTCAATAGATCACATCAGAAATGGAGGTATGCAGAACCTAAAATGTGTGTCCATTCCTGTTGTAACTGGGAGTATAGGATGACTGGTACAGTGTTGGACTGGGACCTGGATAGGAGAGAAAATTCTAGGTCCCAAAGCATTAGCTCCCTCCTTCATAAATCTTTGAGTTCAGTTGGCATGAGAGGAAGCAATCTTCTAAAGAGAATCTGCTAACCCTGTGACTGCTAGACTTTCTTGGATCTCTCTAGAATTTCAAAAAAATGACTCAGATTCTGACAAGAAGTCTCACCAGTTATGTCCATCCTCCCTCCTCATTCTAGGAATAAGACAGAGAAGCTATAAAATGCCTACAATCAAGCAAGTTTGACATTCAGCCTCTATGTAGCTGTAGCAGCAGATTGATTTTCTATGATGGGGGTTGATTATGAGAAGCTGGGCATCTGTTCTAACAGGTAGCAGGGCCTGTGTGGTGATAGTTGTAAAACAGTTTGAATATTAGCCCTGAATGTAAGGATAAATTGTTAATGATTTTGAACCTTTTTATGCAAAGGAATTCTCTCAAGGGCTTTATCTTTGACCTATAAGTGACTTGGGCTTAAGAAAAGTCAATTCCCATCCACTGAAGTGGGTTAAGGGATGGGAGCAGAGTAAGATCAGAAGGAGCATCTCAGTCCCTTCTCTAATACTACTCTTCACAGGTGTAGTTTTCCTACCTGGCCACTTGGCCACTGAGCCTTAAACTCGGTCATCAGCCCATGGATTCAAAGGCTGCAGCAGATGTTGCCGCAGGCGGGCAAACAGAGTAAGCTCCTCCCTCTCATGGATATACTGTACTAAGAAATATTTGGGTCCTTCCTCCCCCAAATCCTGAGCAATATCCCTGGTTTACAGAGTTGTCTTTATTTCCCAAGAATAGGAAATTGAACTTAGAGTCACTCTACCTCTGAGCTAGATCCCCAGTCCTATTATTATTATTATTATTATTATTATTTTGAGACAGGGTCTTGTTAAGTTGCCCAAACTGTCCTCAGTCCCGCAGTCCTCCCAACTCAGCCTCATGAGTAGCTGCGAATATAGCTAAGCAGCCTCTCTTCGGCTCTGAACCTTCTCTGGCAGCTCCACACAAACTTGGGGTTCCAAGAGCCAAGAGATGGTTTTACAATTTCTTCAGGAACAAAATCTTAAAGAAGAGAACAGCTTGCCTGCATATGCTTGAAGATCTCACCTGAGAGGTTAGCTCAGAAGCAAGGGGGGCCTAGGGCCCTTGGAAAACCTCCATCCTCCTTGGGGAAGTGGATGGACCTCATGGTTCTAGGAAACCAGAGAATTCTAAGTTCCTTGCTCAAGCTGTTGATTATGCTTGTCTTACTGTTCACATTCATCCTCCTTTTCCACTTTCCATACATTTTTTAACTTCCCTTGGAGAGCAACATTTAATTTTGTAATGAATACCTTATCATAATCCTATAGCGCCTTCTTCTCAGTCACCATCTCACAATTCCTCCAACACTCTCATTTACCCTCATGTAAGCCTAGTTATGGTCATCTTACAGCTTAGGAAAGAGAATATTTTCTGTTGTAATCTAATTCAGGATATAAATCTCTCTCCTGTTTAGACATACAGTATAGGTCTTTCTCGAGGCTGATACTCAAGCCAGGAATTCTTTCCTGTCCCTAGTCCTTCCCTGGGCGATGTGGAATTCTTCCACACTCTACACCCTTTTCCTCTCCTAAGACCTCAGATCCTTCCAATTCTCACTCAGTGCAAGGCCTAAGGGAAGAAGGGCACGGAAGCACCGATGGGCTACTGCTCTCCTTTCTCCCTATGTCTGACACCCATTGCCTTTGCTGTGTTGTGCTGTGGTCACTGAGGCAGACATAGCTACTAAGTGCAGTTGCTGACCCTGAAACCCCACGTTGTCCTCTCTACCCTCTAGTCCCTTCTTTCCCATTCCATGTTGACACAACTAGGAAAGTCCTACACTTGTTTCTATGCTTTTCCCCAAACACTAGGCTGATTGTTGCTGAAGACATTGCCAGTCCTTGTAGCCTATCATGGTTGCTCCTCCCTTCATTCCCAGAAAGAACCAGCAATGCCTGTCACATCTCTGAAAAGTTCCCAAGATAGGAATTTTCAGGATAAAACTAGAAGAGATAAAAATACCCCAGAGCTTGCTTACACCTGAGTGGGTGTCTTCTTCCCAGAGGAGAAGGAGTCCAGGATTGGGCCTCAATCAGATCCTGAGTCTGGTGCAGCATGCGGACAGCTAGCACACAATCCTGTTTGTATACCTCATTGAACTACTGAAATTCCAGCCGCAGAGAGCTGTAACTCATTAAGGACTTCACACGGGTCCTGGTGCAGAGCTGTCCTCAGCTTGAGTACAGCAGGTAGGAAAACCAAAAGTTGTTCAGTTGTGTGCTTGTGAAATGTAACGCTTCCATTTTTTAAAAATATGTATGTGCTATGCACAAACCGTATCATGTTCCAGCAAAAAGTAAAAGGTCTTTTTATACGTTTCTCTAAACTGTTTGACTCTACCCCTCCTATTAAAACAGACGGCAAATCTCTGAGTTGTGGCTGATTTTCATCTTGATTCTCTTCCCCCTCCCAGGGATGCGGGCAAAGGGGAAACAGAAAGCACAGGCTGTTTGTGCCATGGATTACCTGGGCAGGAAGAAGTCTGGGGCTCACTTAGGCCACTGGCCATATGTATGATAGGGGAACTTAGCCCAAAGGAGGGAAGAATGCGGCAGGGGAGCTGCAGCCCTCTTCCTCTCTGCCTCAGTCAAACTCAGACATACACGTTTCTGTATCTGTAGCACTCATTCATTCAGTCACTCAACCATCAGGAAACATTTATGGGGCACCTCATTCCAGTACTGGACCAAGTTTGTGGAATACAGGAGTGAGAAAGGTAGACACCACCTCCACTCTCTCACAAACTTACATTTTAAAGAAGTCACCTAAGAGCACGTTACCATGCAGACCCCAAAATGCCACTCCCAGAGGTACTGATCCAGAGGCCCAAATGCAGCCCAGAAGTCTCACCCTGAGCATTTTGACTGTGAAAAACACTGTCTACTAGGAGGACTGGAACTGCAGAACATTAGAGTGAAGCGAGCCTTTAAAATATCTTTCTAAAGGTTAAATGAAGATGATCAAAGACCCTAAGTCACTTTTCCATGCCTTCCTGAGCCTCCCATCAGCAGACAGGCAACCTCCCTGCCACGTTCTTGCCCCAGTCACCCTCCTCCCTCCCTTCCACCTCTTTCTGGCACCGCTGAGGAAGGGGAGCGCATGCCTTCAACTGAACAACGCTGGGTTCTCTATGTGCTCTTGGAAGAGCTGCCCCATTCTTCAGCCTCTGTGCCTCAATCTGTATTTAGTCACAAAATCCATATTTCTGATCTCCCACTGTGTACCCCAAACCATGCTGGGCCCTTGAACTATCACTATGACAAATTATATATGGGTTTAAAGACTGGCAAGGAAGACAAACATGAAATGAGTAGTTACAACAGAATGTGATGCATGGCACAAAAGAGGAAGTTCAAATGCATTCGAGAGCACAAATGGGGTCCTGAGCTCACCGAGGTGGATAAAAGAACACATCCTAGAAACAGATGAGCTCCAGAAAGTGTCAGGCAGGTTTGGGCAGTGGGTGGGGGCATGTGGGAGAACAGGGGTGCTCTGGGAGAGGAAGACAACAGGTGTTTGAAGATAGTATTAAGGGGAAGAAGGGAACCATATAATACCTTTCCAGATCTAAGATGAGGCTGTTCTTCAATACATGGAGAGAGGAGAGTTGGGCAACACGGGCTTGTGACAAGCGCCCACTGAGTGTTTGGAGCACCTGGTAAGTGAATGTAAGGTGCTTGATACTTTCTAAAATTTTGCATATTATATAATTTACCTGTCTTAGTTGCTTTTCTCATTGCTGAGATAAAATACCTGACACACAAAGTTAAAGAAAAGAGAGATTTATTTGAGCTCACAGTTTGTGGAGGTTTCAGTCCATAGTTGGCAGGATCTAAGGCAGGGTGATGTGGCAGAGGAGAAACTCAACAGGAAGGCAGACAGGAAGCAGCAAACCTACCTTCCATCTTTTCCTTTTATTCTATTCAGGCTATAAGCCTATGGGTTGGTGCCACCCACACCGAGGGTGGGGCTTCCATTATTCATGCCCAGAAGTATACTAAACCCATATAGTTATCATACACCCTTAATTCCAGTATCACAAACCTAATCCAGCATCACACACTTGTGATCCAGCCACCTCCCAAAACCTCCACCAATGAGTACATGAGACTACGGTGGGACATCTAGATACCTCTTATAATTCTACTCTTATTAAGTGTCTGACTTAACGAGTTCTTCAGTAAAGTTACTAAGCTGTGCGAAGCATCACCATAAGTCAGCTCTTAAATATTTTCAGGCATGTTTACTTTTAATCCCCACCTCCTACCCTCCTCCTTTCCCCACTTTTGCCTTTTCCAAATAATTGATACCAAGGAATCATGAAGTTTGTGGCTGCTTAGGTCTGGCTTCTTTCACTCAAGGAGCTTGAATTTTAATCTAAAAACAATGAGAATCCCCTGGTGAGTTCAAGAAGGAACAGGTGTCAGGAAGATTGCTGGAACTGCCTCAACACAGAGAGGGCAAGCTTGAGGGCTAGGAGAACAGTTTACAGGCATCCAGTTTGAATGTCCAAAGGAGATGGACAGAGTGGTAATGTAGGGATGAAAAGAAGTCTGGGAACTGGACTCCCACCACAGCTCTCACCCCAGAGCACTACTCACAGGTCAAATCAGATTCTTCTAAAGCCCCTAGGAACTGGCCTCCACCATCTTCTGAAATAAATCACTAGAGGTTTCAGATTCTCTGTGTAACCATTTGTGTCTCCCAAATGGACCAATGAAGAAGCCAGGCCCCTCTGCTGGGATCTCCTCTTCCTGTATGACCACAGTCCCATCAGCTTTAGGCTTTACCCTTTGATTTCATTTAAGCTTAATTACTTCTTTAAAAGCCCCATCTCTGAATACAATCATGCTGGAAGTTAGCACTTCAACATATAATTTTGCTGAGAGAGGATACAAATATTCAGTCTACAACAGTGCCCACTGTCAACTGAGGAATCTACACATTTTGTGTCACTATAATAGAATCACCCCCGGATACTGCTAAGCATCCTACAAGATACAGGACTGCCTCCTACCACAAAGAACTATTTGGTCCCAATTCTTACATGAAGATCCTCCCGTTGAAGGCTTAGGTTAGAAACTAAAGGCTGCTTACAGCCTCAGGTGCCACTCGCAAGTTCCATTGGGATTGTGATATGGTCATCAGAAACTATCCAGGACAAAGAGCTGGCTTATGGGCACTGAGACGTTTCAGACCTGGGTGTTAGGCGAAAGATCTAGGACTGATGGAGTAGCATGACAGGCAGGTGACTTGGGTCAAAGAGAAGTGAGGTAAGCTCTCAGTCAGGTACTTACTCTTCTTCCTCACCATCACCCTTCATCCCCCTACCTGGGTCAAGCCTCTGCCTCCAGTCTCCCACCTCACTCCTCATCGCAAGCAAGCAGGATTTTTCTTCAGAACTTTAGCCTGATACCATTTTTATCTAAGTAATTTTAATTTCATCATTCCTTCTTCAAAGAATACTGCTTATTTTCATTTCTATAAGGTTATAAAATTAAAATATATCCATGGCAAAAATTTTAGAAAACCCTAATGTTATAGTTAGGATAATAAATATGCTCCAAATGCCCGTATGTTGAAGCTGTGGTCACTAGTCCATGGTGCTACTGGGAGGCAATGAAACCTGCAGGAGGTAGGAGAACAGGAAATTAGGTTTTTGGGGGTGTGACTTTGAAAAACATATTGGACCGCCATCACTTCCTGTCTCTTTCTTTGCTTTCAAAAGACCTCCTCCACCACATGCTTGCTCCATGATGCACTTCCTTACTAGACCCAAAAACAATGGTGCCGATGACCATGGACTGAAACCTCTGAAACCATAACCCAAATTACCTTTCCTACGTTACATTTGTTAGTCTTGAGTATTTTGTCAGAGTGACAGAAGGCTAACTAAAGTACCCAGAAATTAAAAAACAATCTTGTCCTTCATAGTTCTACCCCCAAAGACTACTGCTGTTAGGATGTTGTTTTTTCTTGCAGCCTTTATACATAAAGCAAATTTAGTATGTGAACCAATCATAGTGAGGAGTGCTATTGCTCAGTGAAGTTAGTGTTCCTGGATGATAACTCAGATAGTTTTAAGAATTTTCTGGCCACTTACGGCTAATTGAAAAGCTATAGGATCATTTCAAATTGCAAGACACAGTGACAATGCAGAGATTATAAATTCAGGTAACAGAATAATCTGCACATTGATCTTTGTTCAAAGGTAAGAATTCTTCTCTTTTGTTAAAGACCTGGACCTTGCTGCAGAGAAGAGAAGGTCAGGCCCAGTTTTTGTTCCTCTACCTGGATCACCTCCACAACCTGCTGACTATTGTTTCTGACTATCTGGGACTGCAAAAGGAAAGCCAGGGAGAAAACTGTCCAGGACAAAGAGCTGGCTTGTGGGCACTGAGACATTTCAGACCTGGGTGTACAGTAGGGAAGTTCTCATCTGAGTGTGTATCTTTGTGCTCTCTGGACCTAATGAATGTCTATAACTGACTCACTCATCAAGGGCTGCCATAGATTTTTCAGGGATCCTCCATCTCTGGAAACCTCTTGCCGCAGGCCCAGAGGAGTGCATCTTCTTCGGGGACCTGGTGCCTGCTCCTTTTCCAGCATTGAGGAAGCCAGTAGTCTACTTGCAGTTTTTCTCTGCATGGCCCTTTACCTCTCTGGGCATTTTTGCTGGACAGGGTCTTGGTCCACCTCTCTCTCACATGTGGCCTACACCAGGTCTCTGGGAAACATGCAGAATAGAGCTGGGACCCAAACTATAGGTATAAAGTGAACCCAGAGCAGCAGCAACTGGTTCTTCATTCTAAACTCTGAGGCAGCAGG
This sequence comes from Cuniculus paca, assembly GCA_004365215.1. Taxonomy (NCBI): domain Eukaryota; kingdom Metazoa; phylum Chordata; class Mammalia; order Rodentia; family Cuniculidae; genus Cuniculus; species Cuniculus paca. The sequence goes on from RJWT010015015.1 coordinate 18,403, forward strand.
AAACACACCTCTTTCCTGCCTTAAAAATTTCCAGGTTGGAGTTATATAGCAGCCCACAGTGTCCATCAACCCCAGTGACACAAGTCAATCTCTCCCAGGGAGATTACCAAGTCTCTCTTGACTTTGTGAAGGTATTCCAAACCTTCCTTAAAATGACTTCCTGTAAAAAAAAATCAGCCATAAAAATTCTCTCCTCATATGATCCTCAATACAGGTGAATTTTATGAATTCTTCAATGTAGGTCTATACCTCCCCCCTCCCAGTATACTGTGACCGTTCTCCAACTAGCTGTGAGTTCCTTTTGATGTCCGAAAGAACTAAGAAAATAACATAGCTTGAAATTTTTACGACCTTCTATTCATTTTTAACTGAGAAAAAATCTAGCAAAATAATAAATAAATAACCCATCATTCTATATTTAAAATGTTTTAAATTCACAGCAAATAAGAAGTGAGAAAAGTCAGTCAAGTTGGGAAGAGAGTAATAGAAAATAGCATTCATTGTTTTCAGTCTTCTTTATAGATCTGAATGTCTGTTTTCTTTACGAATACTGAATATGTTATGTTTTTCTTGACTAGCTGATTACATTTCGGGAGACTAAAGATATAAATATTTCTAAAGAAGCACAAAGAACATACAGCAGAAAATGTCATCTTCCCCATGTTTTCCAAACTCCAAAAGCTTTCCCAAAAAAGTTTTTCCTAACTTTCTTTCAATTTCCTTCCCATTTTTCACACTATTTGTTTCTTTATTTGACTAAGCAAAATTTAACTATTCTGTACTTTGATTCCTCTGCCTCTTAGTGTGGTTGTTTTAGCAGAACAGCTCTTGCATAAAATACCTGTCCCCTGCTGGAACAGAGGGTGAGCACGTCTGTGAGCCGTGGGTACTGCCCCCTGGTGGTTATTTCCTTACCAATAACGACCGCATCACTGCTGTCCAAGAAAGAACCACTAGACAATTGCGAATCAAGATTTGAACGCTGGTTTTAGAGATGAGAGCAGAGTCTTTCCCTGGAGAAGGCTCACCTGCCTGTGAGTAAGACAGCCACCTGTCCAGTGAGGGCTGCTTTCAATCAGAATGCATTTGAAGTTGCAGAGGAAAAAGTGACTCGTTGAGGGGACAGGATGGCAAGTCTCATGGAAGAAAGGCCCTTGGAGCTGAACTGTGGAGATGTGAAATGCATCCTTTCTTCTTGGAGAAGAAGTGGTCAGCTGCTGTAGACATTTGCCACAAAATGGCACATGATCCTATTTGAAGAGTAGAGAGACTCCGGTGAAGAGGATTGAAAGCAAAGAAGCTGCTAACTCATTTGCTAAACACATATTTATTTTACACCTACTGTTTTTAAATAACTATGCTAGTGCTTGGGAAGAAGAGTGAGCTAGAAGATGGCAGGATTCTATCTTCTGGGAGTTTCCTCCTAACAGAGCAGATAGATCTGTTAGTTCACAGCACACAACATGGCTACACCGCATAGGAGATCTGGCCAAGAAACCATCCACAAGCAGAAACTGACCTTCGGGAAGGAAGTCACACAAGCTCTCTGGGCTCTCCCTCTTCAGTGTGGCTTGTGTCCATGTGTTATGGATTAGATTTAAAATGTCCCTCAAGAGGCTCTGTGTTTGGAAGGCAGTTGGATTATAAGTTAGGGTTGTCCCTGTACTTGTCAATGGATCTATTTATTGATGAGTTCAGTAGCTGAATCTGCTGGTAGGAGGTGGGACATTATTGAAGGCAGGTGACTGGGATGGGACCTGGAAGGGCGTATCCTTGTCCTTGGCTCATCACCTGCCCCTCTACTTCTTGGCTTCCATGGGTCAAACACTTCCTACTGCCAGGCCCTTCTGCCACGCCATTTCTGCCTGGGAGCCAGCCAGCCATGGACTAAAACCATGAGCAAAGTGAAGCCCTCCTCCTTGAAGCTGCGGGTGTCAGGTATTTTGTCCCAGAAGTAGGAAGGAGGCTAAGATACCTTGTCCCACCTACTGTGCAGGATCAGTGTGTGGATTCAGCTAAGATGACATGCTGCAAAGAGGTTTCTGAAGCATAAATCTCTACAGAATTCAGAACAACAGTGGATGTTCACGAACGTCCCTCCTGGTGATTACTTGTTAGTGAGGCAGATTTTGAGCCCTTTGCCCTGGCAGGGACTTATATGACTTTTTCCTCCAACTCCACATGGGCTGACAGAATTAAGCTATACTCTTTCTCTGTGCCTATTTCTTAGACTAATGTGATTAGAGAGAAGGAAAAAAGAAAGGGAAGGGAAGGGAAAGGAAAGGAAGG
>RJWT010015016.1:0-20682 GCA_004365215.1 Cuniculus paca
GCTTCAGGGAGATAGGGGAAACCTTAAGAGGGGAGTCAGTGTGAGGTTTTAGGTCACTGGAGCTGCCCCCTCAAAGAGGACTGTGGGAATCCAATCTCTCTTCTCCCTCCTTTTCCTTTCCCCCCTTCCCTCCTCCTCTTTTTCTCCCTCTCTCTCTCTCTCCCTCTCTCTCTCTCCCTCCCTCCCCTCTATGGTGGTGGTAGTAGCAGTAGTAGTAGTAGTAGAGATTGAACCCAGGGCCTTCATACTGAGCCCTTTTTCCACTTTTTATTTTCAGACAATATTTTAAGTCACTAAATTGCTCAGGCTGGCCTCAAACTTCTGATCCTCCTGCCTTAGGCTCCAAGAATGCTGGGTTTACAGGCATGTTCCATCATGCGTGGCTCCTTTGTTTCTTTTTATCTTCCCTGTTTTTAGGTGACTGGCTTTGCTCCATCATGTATAGTCTGCTATGATGTTCTTTCCTGCTACATGCCAAAAGCAGTAGGACCAACCAATAACTGACTGTAAGTTCTGAAGTCATGAGTCAAAATAAAATGTCTGTCTTTATATAAAGTATGATCAAAAATAAGGTTAATGTTTAAAACTTTTAGTGAATTACAGTAAAAGACACATTGCCAATAATCTGCCTCAAAATACTCCCAACCCCCATCATTCTCACCACTTTCTGAAGCAATTTTTTAAGTTCTCTTTCATGAATGTCTTAGTTATGCTGTTATAGTTCCCTCAATGTCTTGAATCAATTCAAAATGTTTGGCTTTCATGGTAATGTTGACTTCGGGGTAGGCTCAGAAGTCACATGGCGCCAGATCTGGTGAATAAGGTGGATGAGGACACTCCGTAATGTTTTCATGAACTTGACTTACCACTGGATGACACTCCACAGCAGCATTCACTGTAGTTTTGGTCACACCTTGTAAAGGCGCAAAGGAAAGAGGACTTGCAGAGCTTCTTCAGAAAGTGGTAAGAACAATGGAATAAATGTATTAGAAGCAAGGGGGCAGTGTTTGGAGGGGGACAATTGGCAGTGTGTCTTTTATCATAATAAATTTTAAAAATTTACACATCAATTATTTAGCTTGATCATTCCTTTTAAGTTAATCACGTCAGGTATTTTGTTATAGTAACACAAAGCTAATGCAACCTGATTTAAAAGCTGCAAATCATATAGTTACCAATGGCTACAAATCTATCTGTATGTGAAGATAAATAGGGATACTTTTCAAAAAAGCAAATTCCCAGGATCCAATCCAAACTCACACAACTTGGTAACACTGGTAACTGGTTGGCTGCTATACATCTAAAGCCCCATTCCATTGAAAGCACAGTTCACTCAAGATTAATCTGGTAGAAATGCAGGGAAAGACTAGAGTAGCACATGAACCAGAAGGCAGACAAACAGTGCAGGAGACTCAGGGTAGGAAATTAGTAAAACTGAAGACTTTTAGATTGATAAATATTTAAAAGGAAGAGGAAGCATACAAAGTCTATCTTCTGACTCCATTCCAAACTAAGCCAATAAATAAACCAAATACAAATCCAGGGAGATTGCCATCAATCAGGCATCCTCCCACCATCTTGCTCCCAGGAGTGCAACTTGAATCTCCCATGTTCACCCCACAAGAATGCAACTTTCACACCAACACTCTTCCAACATTCACCAGCACCCAGGAATGTTTTCCACAAAGTACAGAACTGCCAGCCCCACTGGCTTCATCTTATCTTTGCATTAAATGGAGTCCCATTTACAGCCTGAGAGATTAAGAACTATAAAATTCCTTTCTATACCACTCACTGGCCTAGATTTTTGTACAGGAAGCCTCAGTCTTGATCCCATCACTGGGCATTCCTGGTACCAAGTTTTATTATGAATATACAGCTTTAAGCCACCTCATAAAGATGGAAAGATACAATATCGCTGGAGTTTATATCCTAAAGTCCCATCAGTCAGTTATTGTACATCAATTATCAACTAATTAGTAGAGAGTGCTTAGGCTGACCCTTCTGTTCTCTCTTGTAATGATTTGCCAAGTTAACTGAGAGCTGCTCTGCTCCATAGAGACTCTTAGTATAGCAAGAGTGTTAAGTAAAGATCACCTACAATTAGCCCAGAAAACCAAAAAGAAAATGTAAGCACATTTTACTGCTTTTCCCTCGACAAATTTTCTAACAATCCCACGGGAAGACAGCGATACATTTGTTAAATACGCAACCTCACTCTGAAAAACTGAAATACTAGTACAAGCACAACTGAGTAATTTACTGCTCACGGATCAGGTATCCACTTAGTGCACGCCTGCTCTGTGCTATAGCATGCACTCCTGGGAGTGTGGTACACAGATGAGTCAGGCAATTCTTACTTACAGTCTAATTTAAAGTGCCTAACCAAGGCCTATCCAGTGGAATAATCTGTGGATATACGCGAAGGTGCAGTTAACATGCTTCAGAAGAAGAGGACTACATAAATACAAGAATGAGAGGACGGGAAGGACAGAGCATATGTTAATGGGAGAAAACCACTTCAGTTTCCCAAAGACCATGACCAGGTCACACATATGGAGTGTGGGCCTGGTGCACACCACAGGGTTAGCCTTCAGTCAGTGGGCTTCCAACAAGAGGAAGAGCATTTGAACTAATACAGAAAACATTGGGGAAACTCCCAATCTTAAACTGAGTGGGTTTAATGCTGAGTACAACAAAAGAGCTCAAATGAGAAAAAGATCTACATAAGATTGAGACGGTTTAGTGGAAAAGGTGAGGGCTTCAACTGAGTCTTTTAGTGGCTAGAGGAGAGGGCACTATGAAGAGTGAGCTGGCCACAGTGGAAGGAGGGAAAATGTGCTGAGAAAGTACCGTGGAAGGAGCTCGGGAAAGGAGCGAGGAATGGAGAGGCCATGGTTTGGAACCGTTTTGCCGACCAACTGTGTGACCTTGGGCAACTTCCTTAAAGTCTCTGTGCCTCTTTGGAAAACTGGGTGATGACCTTTTCCACTTTCATAATGTTGTCTGAAGTACTAAATGAATCCAAGTACGTAAAGTGCTTAAAATAGTGTCCAGTACACAGTAAGTATTCCATAAACTTTGGGTATTCATATTCTTACTAAAGTGCTATGCAATTACACATAATCTCCATGGCCAAACACCGCCAAAGAGCTATGGAAGGCTTTTAGGCATGAGCGTGATGTGATGAGAGACTATGAAAAGAATAGTCTATTTTTAGCGCATATGGAAGCAAAGCAAAGACTGAAGGCAGAAAGCTAACAAGGAAGATGCTGTTAGGATCTCAGCATGAGGGCTGGCAGGCACAATCAGAGCAGACAGGACAACTCCAACTCTTTTTTTTTTTTCTTACATATTAGTACATGTTTATAATCCATGCAACTTACAGTCATCTTAGGGAGTGGGTACATGTACATATTACAGCTTATTTTTTGTTTTCTGTTCCCTTCCCTCCCCTTCCCCCTCCTTCTCTGATTCCTTAATCACCTTTTAGTACGTATTGAAACTATTTGCATTAGCACCTGTTATGGCTTATGATATTTGTGCTGATTAGGGTTATTAGGTTCCTGTATATGGCATATCTTTATACCTCTCATTTCCCCTTCCCTTCCCCCTGCCTCCTCTCTTCGTTCCCTTGTACCATTTCCCTATTGTGCACAATCTGTCCCTTTGTCCCTTTCTATTCCAACTCATCTTAGTAAGAAACAAACACAAGGGTTGTTGAAGTGCCTTTAAGAAGTGCTAAATTCCAAATTTTTCTTCCATAAACCAAAGTCATGTATCTCCTAAGTTGCTACTTCCCCTGAAAGACAACCAAAATCAAAGGATATAAGAGGAAGAGTAAAGCTACCTATTGGTAAGACCTGTTCACCATATGGAACAACTACTTAGACTCTGTCAGACAGTGAGTGCTCAACAAATGTATGGCAAGAAAACAGATAAAGAATGTATGTTTTAGGGCAATTAAGAAAGCAAGGGTAATTTCGTGTCACAAATGAGGTTAAGAAATTCCCTCTGCAGTGTATGTGAGTCAGGCGATGCAAGAATGATGAGGTTTGTAGTGAACACAACTGTCGCTCTGTCCTTTTCTCTGAATTATGAACAACTAGGAATATTAGTTTGCTCCTTTTCCATTAGTGTGCTCCCTCTTCTCCATGCTCCCTTCTACTGTATACACACACACACACACACACTCACTGTGAAGGGTGTGTAGGCGAACTTAATATGAATCAATGGAACTTTTTTAAGTATCTACGTGCTGGTTCAAAAGCAAACTCCCAGCCAATCCTTCGTATTAAATAGAACTTCTCAGTATCTAAGAATCTTACATAATCACCATTAAAGCTGCCAGCCTACCTTTATTTTCCTCCAAACAGTAATTCTTTTGAACCTTCCAAAGAGATACATACACTATCATTAAAGTTTTTTCTGTTCCACATTTTTTTGGGCTTGCAAGACCAGATGGTATGTCCAGAGGCAGTAGCTTCCAAGAAAAGGCAAATGGTTTTAGAAATGACATGCTTTTTCATTAACAATTAAGTCACTATACTTCTAAGCAACAGTAAGTACCCTCTTTCCTCCCAGACGTTTCCCAGGGCTGCTCAACCGTCTCATCACCAAGACACCCTTCACTTCTCTAGGTTGCAGGTCTTAACTATGCTTCAAAGCCCACTCAGCAGCTCAGGTACATGGTAAGAAAACTTGAGTCACTGTACTGCGTGCTCCATTGTCTCTTATAAGAGATGAATGTATACACTGAATTTGTCCTCTCAGTCCTATACAGAACAGCAAATTCATTGAGATTATACCAATAAATCAGAAATTTGCAGAACTTTCTGAAAGAGGAGAGTGCCCCTAGGGGAAGACTGAGGAAATGGAGACAAAGGTGAGACTGACCAGAGTCTGCAAGGGAAAAGATAGAGAGATAGATAGATAGATAGATATAGATATGTAATATAATAAATATAATTTTACACGCAAAATGTATACTTTTATATACAATACGTGTTTTACATACAATATGAATAATTTTGTATACAATATGTATAACTTTATATACAGTATGTATAACTTTGTATATATACATATAATATATAATATGCATCTATATATACAAGATAGATAATTATACTACTAATCTGTTAGTTCATCAAAAAGAATGGTTTGTGCTTTCATTGTTTAATCATTTTTCATGCCTATATCTTGTAATCTGAGCAACTACTATGAAGGTAACAATACACAATATTATTAACCATTGCTGATCTCCTATTAAGTTTATTTGAAATCCTGTATCATTGTTTTATTTGTTTTATTTTAAAATTTAAAAAAAGAGCAGTTTAACGGTCCCCATTGAGGTAGCTCCTAGGGAAGTTGGTAGAGGTAGACAGTAATACTGCCTGACAAATGTACAAAGTCTAGAATTTTGTTCCTAGGGTTCCCAGTTCCACGAAAGCCATTCCCAAGCAATGCACAGAGAAGCAGACCCTAGAGACCATATAGGGTTATCAGCAGCAGCCTGGTGGGCAAACAACCAGAAAATCTATCGGAATGTTCTGCTTTGGACAAAGACCTTGGAATACTGTTCTATCTGGCAAGGTGTAAAGGTGTCCCCCCAAAATAATTGATATTAATTCCCCGCTAATCAGCAAGATGGTCTTGGAGTTTGATGTGTTTTGATTTAATGGAAATAATTCAAAGAACTAGTTCTTATACATATGAATTGGTAGAATAAGTTGTATCCACTACAGATTCATTTAAAATTTAGAGATAAATGAAGCCTGAAATATCTACCTTTTGGCTCAAGCAACTTTTCATTGTATAAAGTGATATAATTTTAATCAAACTGCTAAAATATAAAAACAAAATTTTAACATGGTAAATCTCAACGCACAAGCAATCTGGTTGGGGCCTACATAATTCTGGTTTCTTCTGTTCCTTTAAATAATGCTTTTTTTTAATAAAAAAAGAAACTAATCTAATCATCTCTGCATATGTCACTTATTATTAATGTGACTGTAACTGTTTTAACGTCTGTGCCCTGTGGATGTTAATTCAGACACTGTACCAGCAGCAACTCTTAACCAATAATATCTGAAATTAGGTCAAACAATAAAGAAGAGCATCACTTTCAATTCAGATTCATTCTCATTAAAACGCAAAAGAAATCCTATACATATTGACATTGGTATTAAAAAATGTTTAAATGTGAAGCATTAGTTACTTATGCGAATCAGAGTATTAAAGCTGAAAAATCAATGTGAATAAAAAGCTGACTGCTAACCAGACAGTTGGTTAGGGTGGAGTATCAAATTGACTGGCTTTGGAATCCACCTGGGGTATTGGTGGAGCACACTTTTGGGTGTTCTGGGTGGGTCATGAGGCATGACTTTGGATACTATATATGATCCCGGCCACCATGAATTAGCAGCTTTGCTCCAACGTGCCCTTCTGCCATGATGCTCCCCCTCAGAGCCAGATGACCATGCACTGAATCCCCCTGAAACTGAGCCACATTAAACTCCTGTCTTAAATTCAGGATTATCAGGTATTGTGTTTTAGTGACAGGAATGATGACTTGGTTGAAAGGTTTAAATACCAGGTTGAAAGCTTGGCTGAAGTTTTTCAATACAAGATTGAAAGCTTCTTTCCTGAATAATACACAAATTCTTGGGAGGGAAAAAAATAACGCATCATGATCAGTTTAAAACCCTATAACTTTCCAAGTAAATGTGAAGGAGAGAAATAAAATTCTTCTCCAATTCTCAAAGGGTTAATTAAGTAGAGGCCTTGGTGGCCTCTCCAATTTGGTGTTGGAGTATCTCCTCAGCTCACTGCTCCAGGAGGACCAAAGCACACATTGCCAGGATTTGTTCCCCTCTATCCTATGCATTCTGTAACAAAATAAAAATAACAACTACAGGCAAATAATCTCACATTGATCTTCTTGCACCATGAGAGAAACTTGAACCTTGAAAGAAATCCATAGTTTTGGAATAAAATATTACAACAAATCCCAATTACCTCCTTACAGTGCACAGAAAAAGTCATGAAGCTACTGCCAAAATATTTTCAATAAGGAAGACATCAATTTCAGCAAGGCCAAACTCTAAGTTCTCAAAAATGGAGTCTCTTTGCTAAACCATCTAAGTGTTTAACATTTAAAGATATGCCTGTTTCAGAGAAATTTTGAGAAGTCAAATACGTCTTAAATTTGAAGTATTAAAAAGGAAAGAAATTGCTTCCCTCCCCTAGTTGTTACAGCTATAGCCTAAACCACTCTCTGAAATACTCATCTTGTAAAATATTCACAAAATAATAATCAAATACAAAGTATCTTTTCTTCTTTTTCCCCCAGTTGTATTGGAGTGCATTGGCAAATAGAATAGGTCTAAATTTAAGGTATGCAGTGTGCAAATTTAAGGTATATAAATTTATTTTTACATATACGGTATGATTATCACAAGTAGGCTAGTCAGTATATCCGTCACTTCATAGTTACTTTTGCGTGCTTGTGTGTACCCGCATGTGAATATGCATGGTTAAAACTTAACATACATCCTCAAGATAAATTTTAAGTCTATAGCCAAGCATGACAGTGCATGTCTGTCTGTAATCCAGCTCTCTAGGAGGCTGAGGCAGGACTGCAAGTTCAAGCCCAGCAATTTAACACTTTAAAAAGACTGTCTCAAAAAAAAATTTTTTTAAAGGGCTGCAGGTATAGCTCAGTGCAAAGACCTGAGTCCCATCCCCAGAACTAGAAAAAAAATTTTTTTCAAATCTACAATACAGTGTTGTTAACTACCGCCACAATGCTGTACACTAAATCTCCAGAATTTATTCATCTCACGTAAAGGAAATCTTGTATCCTTTGGCCAGCATCTCCCTGTTTCCTCCACTCCTCAACTCCTGGCAACCAACCACCAGTCCACTCTGTTTCCCTGAGTCCCCCCATTTCAGATTCCACATACAAATCAGATCATCTGGTATTTCCTGTTCTGTGGTATCTTTTCTTCCTTCATCTTCTTCTATCAAGCGCACTAAACCGTCCTTTGTAAAAACATCTAAATGTCCAGAAAAAAATTCTAACAGAATTCTAGGATCCAGTCAGTGAGAAAGAAGAAGGAATGGACAACTTCTGCCTTCCAATTTAAACACAGTGAACACCTTTGTTTGAAAAAAATTTCCCACTGTCTTCTTTCAAAAATGTGTCAGAGGGGCTTAAAGGAGTGTGGAGAGGAAGGGAGACTGAGATAGTTGTTATTGTTCCTCCGGCCAGAAGGCAAAGGGACAAAGATTGAGAAACCTTGTTCTGTGAATGTTGTTCTGTCATATGATACCAGCTACATGGGGAATGCTAGTAACACCTCAATCCAGAGGAGCAAAGAATAGAGCTGAAAGAAATTTGAAAAGAGTGAGTATAATTCAGCCCGACGGACTTGTTTTTTGACACGTAGCCTTGAAAAGAACAATTTTACCTCAGAAACCTGGCAAGTGCAAACTGATTTTTTGATAAGTTATAAACGTGCATTTTACTAAATGCATGAAGATAGAGTGAGGGAGAGAAAGGCCAGGTATCCAAAGACAGGGCGTTTGTCAGGTTTCTCATTTCTGTGTCATTTCTGTTTAGTCGGTCAAATGAAAATTCAAAACCATATAATTAGATGGTTGTTTATACATGATTAAGCATGAGCTCATTGGACTCCACATGCCAAAAAGTCAGAGATGTGGTTAAGGGCAAGAAGGAACTATTAATAAAAGGAAATAAAGCTGTAATACATTTTTCACTTATGAATAAAAATAATTCAAAGGTCTCTAGATGAAAAAGAGGGAAAAAATCAACCCTGAGTACGGTCAAAAAAAAAACAGGTAAATATAAAAAAATTTAAATTAAAATAAAAAAGAAACCAGGTAATTTTATAAATGGTTAGAATTTATGATATATAAAAACATAAGCCACTGGTATGAAAAAGCCTTTCCTCTTCTGTGATTCTAAACCTATTTTTGCTTCTCATAAATATAACTCTCAAGGAGAACATAACAAAACTTACCTGTATTATGTTTCTTTAGAATTGTTCTGGGAAATATTTAAGCAAGAACATGTTGTTCATTTACAAGAGTTACTTGTTCTTCCTAACTCTCTTCACAGGGATCCTCTCTGGAGAAACCAAGAGTTGGCAGCTCCCTTGAAAACGGCAGTGTCTTTCATTTTTCAGAACTGCAGAGTTTTCTTCTCAAAATGAAGGGAGCCCAGGGAAAGCCAAGTTTACCTGACCATAACCTTCATAAAGGTAAGATGGATCTTCCCAGACCTGTGATCTTAAGACTGGAGCTCTGAAAAGCAGTGAACCAGCTGCTCATAGATCAAACATCCAGCTACAGACGAGGTCAGAGGGCATCTTTCAGATGACAAAGAACAAACTGATCTAGGATCAGCCTGCTACACCTACCATAGGTAAGGTTTTCAAGCCTGCTGGGAAAATACACCAATACAGGTTACAGGAGGCCACCCCAGCAAATGAAAACCTAATCCCAGGGGCGGTTTCACTGTGTATGTTATTATCTATAACTAAACATTCTTGGCTCACCAGTGTTATGACTTAAATACTTCGTATACACTGATAGAGAGTAGAGCCCACTGATGGAAAGATGGAACATTAAATAAAAATGAGTAAAGTCCATGAGAAATCTAACACACATCTTTAAGAATGAGGCTAAAATGAATCTAACACTCCAAAAGCTTATAACACCTATAAAACAGCCTGATTTTCAGAACAAAGTTTCCAAGTCACATTCATTTCCAATATGCCAGAGAAATCCAATCTTAATCTCAACCTCCCAGTCCTCCCCAGCGTCAACCAGTTCTGTTCTAACTCCCAGAGCAATCTTCAACTCATGTTTTAAGAACATGCTCAGTAGAATTCAAACAAAATAGATTCGACATGCTTTATTTAATCGATATGATAATTATAAAATACACAATTTTTTCCAACACTGGGTATCAAACCCAGGATTTTCTTTGCACTGAGCTACATCCCTGTCCTTTTTAATTTATTTTGAGACAAGATCTTGCTAAACTGCACAAACAGGACTGGAATTTGTAATCCTGCTTCAGCCTCCCAGAATGCTGGGATTATAGGTATGCACCACAGCACCCAGTCCAAAATACTGAAACTTAAAAACCTCATTCCAAGAAACTAAGGTGATTGTTATGGTTGATACATTGTGTCAACTTGAGAAGTTTAGAAGTTTAACTGACAGACTCAGCAGGGAGCCAGAGTTCTTACTTTGTAAATATCCTCATCCTGTGCAAAAGAGGACAAGGACATTTTGTGAGTATTACACCCACCCTGAAGGTGGGGGGCAGAGGGTGTCCTGTGTACAATATAAGGGTACAGAAAAGGCTTGCGTTTTCCCTCTTTTGTTCTGGCTGCTGTCTTGAAGTGTTGCCCCAGTGCTGTGCCACCCTGCCTTGGAACCAGCTGATTATGGACTGAAATCTCCAGAAACTGTAAGCTAAATAAACCTTTCCTTGCTTCACTTTGGGTGTCAGGTGTTTTGTCCCAGCAGCCAGAAAAAGTAACCAAGACAGTGATCACAGAGTGTACACCTGAAAAGGTGTAGACAACTGAGACATGGCACAAGACTCCTAACTCGTTCGCAACTTATAAAACCTTCTGTATTATCTCTGTGTCTTACAAATAGGCACTTTGTTCTGAAGATACTTTTTAATTACTGGACTGACTTGGTAAAATTCATCTCTTAACATATTTATTTAGTATTAGAAGTCCCAAAAGCCACAGTGAAACAGGAGGATTGCCATGAGCTTGAAGTGAACCTAGGCTACATAGTGAGTCCAAGGCCGGGCTCAACTATAAAGCGACACCCTGTCTCAAAAAATAAAACAACACAAAAACAAAAAAGCCCCAAAAGTTTAGGGGAAAGTGCACTTTCATAAAACAAACTCTTTATGTTCTAATAATTCATGGATTTTTGTCTTCAATGCTGAGAGGGGGAAATTTACTAAATTAATAAATATGGATTATTCGAGAGTTTAATATCTACTCTGGCTCAAGATAAGAAATGTGATAATTTATTCCCAAACAATGTGTGGCATGTAACTCAAAACCGTTTTTCGTCAATAATTAATATTAATAATTAACAAGTATAAACAACAAAAATACCTTTTGGACATGTTTCAACCAGGTCCTTTCCTCATTCCACAGATTGCCTATTGCCCCTCTTTACCCTCTGTTTGGGGTTAATAACTAAACTTCCCTCATCTCTGACATGCAACACTACCCAACAGCAATCTTCCCAAGAATGCGTTTACAAATGCATAAGACTGAAAAGAAAAAAAGTCTTATCAAAGTCACCTGAATCGGGCACATGAATTTCTCAATTGCAACTACAGTTACAATCCACTCCACAGTGAGGTTTCTCTCCAATAAGGTCAGCACCCTGCAGAAAGCTCACCTCAAACACCTATTCTCTTACTTAGACATGGAGTTTCTTCTTTCTCTAATCAGCCTAATAATAAAGATTAAACAGTCTTCTCCATAAATACAGCAAAGGAGAAAGATAATGTACGAGCTACTCATTTAGCATAGATCAGAACCAATGTATCAAGACTTTTTCTGACACACAACACTCCTACAAATTTACAGACCACTAAATGATATTTTGATACAGGGATGCCAAGGACTTTACTTGGTACTCATTCCAAATAGCATTTCGTTTCTTTCTAAAAGTGTATTGCTTTTCTTCCTCCATTTATCTGCTTGATAGCATCTTCAAAGTCAAATGTGTTCACTTTTACACCAAATTAAAAGCATCTCATCACTTGTCTCGTATTCACCAGACACCCTTCCCTAGCATCTGATGTTTAAAATTTTAAGCCCACTGTGATGAATCTCCTTTGGCCATTCATTCCTTCACCAAAACATACATTATGCAGGCAATATCCTAAGAAGTTGTGAAAGTTCAACATCATGTTATATTTTAATTTTCATAGCAAATACAAATTTCTCATTCCAGACCCCTTTCTTCACTCTATACCCTGTTTCCTTACGAAATATTATCAGAATCACCAGCAAAAGCACCTTGTGTTTAAATTGATTCATGTTCCCAGTTCCTAGGCCGCTTGGCCCCAGCGCTGCAAAGTGCTGGAAACTAGAAGTCCTTAAGTGTGGTGGAGCTCCCACATGCAGTTCTGCTTGAGTACGATGTGAGTATGGAGGTGTTTATGTCTTGCTCTTCACTGGGGGCCTCAGACAGCTGTGCAGAGTATTTTGTATACATTTCCAGAGCTCCTTGCTCTGTGGTTTCACAAAGTACAGGAAACAGGAACTTTCAGGGACTTCTAAGACACTCAGCAACAGCTGGTGTGCAAGGAAAGGACAGTCTTACCAAATGCGGCCTAAGAAACAATGTCTCCCTTCAGGTGGAACTGCTGGTGAAGTCAGTCAGGGCTGGCCAGTGGGGACAATACTGGGTAGGTCATTAACTTGCCTGGGTCAAAGCAGACACCGATGAGCTCACCCACCTTTCTGGAAGCGCTATTTTAGCTGCTGAGTTTATACAAATAAAACCCATAATTTTCTAATGGCTAAACTAGGAATGTGTTCCAAAATAGCTCTCTGCTAACCCTGAAGAAGACACTCAGGGAATTCACAAAGGTACCTGTACAGTCTGTTCAAGTCTGCACACAACTCTATAATAGCTATATGTGTACAGTATTACTCTGAAAATAAGGGGCCACATAAGCAAACAGGGTTGGTTTGCAAACCAGGATTGGGTTTTTTGGTTTCGTTTTTTGTTTTTTTTTAAACTGGGGTGGTTACCATCACATTAAATTTTCTCCCTCTCTTTTTCTTTTGCATAGAAAAGAGTTAGTTGTTAACTACACAAAGGAGTTAACATTTAACTTGAAGGCTGAGAATGCTTGAGTTCCTAAATCCTCCCGGCTGTTTCTTATTGTAACTAAAATAGCTTCAGGAAAACTCTTACTAATTATCACTGATTCTGGAGGAGATGTGACAGCACCAGTTTCCTTGCTGCACTCACAGGAGGTTTGACTCCACCACCAGTCCCTTCACCGGTCCTCTGTCTCGGCAGCAAGAATCTCTGACCTCCATGCCCACACCCTCCACACTCCCATTGACAAAGACCAGCTCAAATGTCACCTCCTCCTGAAACCTCTGTACCTCTCAAATTATTGCCTCTCATACCAAGTTCAAACTGCCTCATCCCTCCTCTAAACTCACAGGATGTTATTTGTGCACCTTGTGTTGTTGATCACAGCTGCCTTTTCTCCTTGTGTATATGACCTTCCCCCGTTACTGGCAGGTCCGTGAGGGTAGGGACTGTACCTTATCTGCCTTCAGTCCCCAGTCCTCACCTGTAGAGTCCCAGACCACAGCTTCCTGCAGAGGGCAGACATTCACTGCTGTCTATGGAAAGGTAATGCCCGCATCACACCTGGAGCACGTTTTAGTACAAACAAACAGGACCTCTTTCCATAGGTTAATGGGAAAAGGTTAAAAAGAGAATAGGATTTTATTTGAAGTAGGGATAAAATTTTAAAACAAAATAGTTTACTTATAAGCAGGGGGTGGGAGACACAGTAGGAGAGCTGGCCATTCCTAAGCCCTTCTCCGTGCTTGCTTCACGCCAGGCACACTCCATGCCCCAGCGACCACAGCTCCTCCCTAGCCACGCAGCACTTTCCAAACTATTTAGCATACCACCTTTTCCGTGAAGCCCTCCATGGAAACAGGAGCATAACAAGCCTCCTCCTCTCCTTTTCTTAGCTATTCAAAGGAGGTAAAGGTTACCTAGCTATTGACATGTGACAATGTGATCATATTCCCTCACTAAGGACTTAAACTATTGTAACTGCTGCTAAAAAACTGTAACAATGATTCATTGACACATTAAAAAATAAAATGAAAACTGACATCAACGGAAGGCTCAACTGGTACCAGGGGAGGATACATGGCTTAACACTCTGCTCCATTTAGCTCACAGATCTCTGAATATCACCATCCTATTTCACAGAGGAGGAAACATGAGGTTCAGAAAACAGAAACTTGCTGAGAGTAAGGCTTCGAAGTGGAGTAGTCCCACTGAAAAGCTGCACACAGATGCCCATAAACTCATATGCCTTAACGACCCACCTTCCTACAGCAGGGCAAATCTACCTCAATAGAGAAGACACAGGATTGGAAATTCAACCTTTTCCCCAAATGGGACGAATACCCACAACCTCCCACATCTTGGCTCCCGTACAAAAGCAGCAGCCAGAAGTGATGCCTGAATTTATCCTGTGAAGTTACCATCAGTAATGTCAGGCACACAAATATAAGTAAATGACACTTGCCTAACATTTGGAGTAGTGATTAAGTGTCTACTATATTTTTTACTTTCAGGAGGTTTTGGTGTACGACATCAAATTCATTTGTTCATTCATTCAGCAGGAGAAGATCAAGAGAATCATAGCACAAAATGATATCTGATAAGATTTAAAAAGCTGTTAGCATACTGAGGAGGAGGAGATGATACTGCTGGTGATGACAGTGATATTTAGGAATAAGACATGAAAGTACTCACATAAATCTTACTATAAAGAGATGTACTAACTTACTATTTATTCAACAGTCTTGAGTGCATATTCATCAGGACACAGGGATATAAGAACATGATGCACACACAGGAGCACATATACGGGTACCAAGACAGTTATGCAACACACAAGTGCAATAAGAAACACAAAGTGTCATGAAAGGACAACTTCCCATGCCACCCTGACTTTTTCATTTTTTCCTTACTGAGGACTGAACTCAAGACCTTTACACAGAACTCCATCTTCAGTCTGTCTATCTATCTATTCATTCATTCATTCATCCATTCATTTAGAGACATGGTCTTGCTAAATCACTAAATTGCCCAGATTAAGCTCAAATTTGCCATCCTCTTGCCTCATCCTCCCAGAGTGCTGGGGTTACAGACATGTGCTACCGCCCCCAGCTCCAAACATGACCTTCTATAGTGGCCCCTTGCTACTAGAAATCACTATATATATAGCCTCAAGGAGGCCTTTTCTAAAATTCTGCTTCAGTAGACCAAACGTTCATGTTACAAAACTGCACTGACCTAAAAGCAGAAACCTACCAGTTGTCCACAGGCAAGCAGCTATTCCCTGCTTTTAGTGTCCAATAAAAGCATAAGGAGAATGGCAGCTCATGCTCAGTACTCCCAGTATTCTGGGAGGCAGAGGTAGAAGGGTCACAAGTATATGCCCAGCCTGCACAGTTTTGTGAATGAGCAAGACCTTGTCCCAAAATTAAAATGGTAATAGTGATAATAATAATAATAATAATAGAGCTAGGAATGTACCACAGTGCAAAAGCCCTGGGTTCAATCCCCAGTAACCATGCCCTACTACCACCACACACACAAACACAAGTATAAGGAGATGAAATCTGGATAAATGGGTGGAAGGGGTAGGCTGCATGGAGGCTAGTAGGGGGGTCAAGGCCACGACAGGAGGGTCAAGTTTGCTTCATGGCCATGTGGTTAGGTTTTTGGCCACATCTCTTCAACCAGTTTGGTAAGATCCTTTAATGAACATTTTAGCACTGGCCCAGCTCAAACCTGCTAAGTTATCAAGAGACGTTAATTCCTCTTCCCACTTGCTGATCACATATGAAAATCTTACATCTTTCATCATTTGAATGACAATCTTTAAATCAGAATGGGTGATAAAACAATTTTAGCATATTCTCTCAGAGGAAATAGATGTATCACTGCTTCTGCCATGCTGTGAATTCAAATCTGTATGCTAAGAAGAGATATTAGAAATCCTAAGTCCACATCATTTTACCGACAATAAAACTCAAGTGTAGAGAGATGCAGTGACTTGCCCCCAGTCACGTAACTGGTTAATGGCAGAATCTGTACTTGCATAAAAATTAAATAGCTGGGCACCCAACTAAACCCACTTACCAGTAAGTCCTACTACTTTTTTGGGTTACTAGTTATAAATGATGCTGATTGGTGCAAATATATCGGTCCAATTAAAAATGTCTTTCCCCATCAAAATAGTAAAGATAACTAATGGTATAATCCTTGTACTGAGCAATGGGTTTGGGTCAGGAGTGTTCATGAAGAGATGGAAAGCTGGAAAAAGCAAGGGGTGAGCACAAAAGAGAGGACCAGAAACAAGAATGGACAACTGTGCCTAAAGATCAATTCCATTTCAGTCCACAAATGAAATCTGAAAACCCCCAAAGTGATTTTTCTCTTCCTTTTGTCTTCAAGCCTAGAGGATACAAAAGCCATCACTCCCAAGATCAGACAAAAATGTATGAATTTTCAGAAGAAAGAAATGCAACTGTTTAATTTCAACATTCTACAAAAGAGGTTCGGTTTGAGTTTGCTCATAGGTCCTTAAACCTGAGGTTTTAGTAGAACTGCCACCTGCTTATTTGTCAGCTAAATGTAAATGTGTTGAGGAATCACTGTTCAGGCTGCTGAGGAATAGTAAGCACCTTACTAAGAAAAGGAGAAAAAGTCTAATTTAAGCATATCAAACTTGACAGCATAATTTTTGAAAAATTCCCCTCTCAAGGCAAGTTTACAGGCAGTGAGTGAGGCTATAAGGCTATTATTTCCTGGCAGAGTAAGAATTGTGGAACAATTGTCCGCCAATTAGCAGTTATGGACCGAGGGAATTTCTTAGCATTGTGTACTTACTTTCTTGGTCTTTGTTCTAAAGAAAAATTCTGCCTTCAGGAGTCTGAAATAATGAAAGGATTCTTCATTATGTCGATGAGTTTGGATGGAGTCCCCATGGCACAGAGACCTTGCCTGGTAATGAAGCATAAGCAGCAGCTGTTCCTAGTTAAATCTGCTCATCCCCTCCACAGCAGGAGACAGCCGTGGCTGAAGGTCCCAAGGGAAAGAGGACACTTGGAAGGTGACAGAAAGAGGGGCATCTGAGGTTAAGACCCTCAGCCCTTCCTGGCCATACTCTTATCTACAAGCCTCTCAATATAAGAAGTAGGAAACATCAAAACCATTTCAGCACAATCCTATTCAACAATACAGAAGCCCAGTTCACATAGGTTTTGTATTTAAAAAAAAAGAAAGAAAGAAAGAAAGAAAGAAAGAAAGAAAGAAAGAAAGAAAACCTCAAACCCTCTCAGCCTCATCGCTTACCTAGTTAACCAGCAAAAAAGACAATTTTTTTTCCCGATGCCATTCAAACCTGCTTGCTCAATGCCATTCAACTATAAAGGATGTGTATGCTTCAAGAAAGCAGAGTAGAGCTCAACTAAAGGAAGAACTTTCTAGAAATCAGAAGTGGATGGGAACACTGTGCAGAATCAGGTTCTTGACCCTAGGAGAATTCAAGGTGGGATTGGCAGGATCATTGTAGACAACGTGGAAGGGGCAAAATGGAAGAGAAAATGTCTAAAGTCATTCCCAACTCTTCAAACGTGCCAAAAGCTTTAAATAGCATCAAGTTTTACCTTCTTTCTATAAATTATGAGAAGTTTTACCATTATTCAAAGGCTATATTTGTTTTCTTTCCATTCTAGACTAGGAAGTTAAATTAACTTCTCTTGGTCTCAGATTTATTATTATGAAAATAACACGAAGGGTTAAATAATCTCTCAAGTACTTCCTGTTTAAACATTTTCTGAATACACATCGAGTCTATTCATTTTACCAAGTTAGATTTCAGAAATTCTACCTCTAAAATTCAATAGAGTATGGTAAAAATTATTAGAAAATTGAATATGGTAACAAAAAATGTATAACAAAAGCAATAGGTCTCATATACTCTCAATTATGTGATTACAAATACAACAGAAAAAATTTTAATTAAAAAATTCTAGATACAGTGTATAATATAAAGAAAACTACATTTTCTCTAAAGACATAAATAAATATATACTGGTGATCCAGGAAGAGAAAATGAATACAGCAAGTATGTTTATCATTATAAGCTATTTCCTAGGCTTAATGTATTTTCTCTGCCTCTACATTATTGATACCTTGTGCTTCACAATTCTCTGTTGCCAGGTAGTACTCTGTGTGTTGAGTTGTTTCTACCCAGCAGCACCCCTAGATGTGACAAGCAAAACTTAACTCTGTCCAGACATTGCCAGTGTCTCCAAAAAACACCACCACTCAAAAAAACCACTGACTTGATGCAAAGTCTTAATGGGCCTTTCCTTATTCACAACCTTGGCAATGGGATTCTAAAGTTTACCTGCAAGAATAAAATACAAACAAATCAAAAAGGCTTTGAAAAAGAAAATAAATATATTACAAAACTATGAAATAAAAACTGTGGAACACAGAATGAAGACTAACTAAAGCAAATGCAGAAATATCACAGAAGCATAAGATCATGACCCAGTATATATAATAAAAATTAGCACAAGATGACATTACAAACGAGCTAGAGAAAGGAAATCAATAAATAGTAGTGGGGCAGATGCTTATTATAGTTTTGGGGAAAGTCAAAAAACTAAACTCTTTTTCACATTATATATGTTCTGATTAATACTACATAATAAACCACTCCACAGCTAGACATTTAGAACAGTAATATATTCTCTTTTGTGGTTTTGAGGTTAGACTGGGTTCAGCAGGGACCATGTCTCTGGAGGTCTCATGCACTGCAGTCAGAGGCCAGCTAAGGCTGCAGTCTCCTGAGGTAGACCAGATGCACATGTAAGGTGGCCCATTCCCATGCCACCAACTGATCTTGGCTGTCAGCAGGGGCTGTCAACAGGAACATAGACATGTAACATTGGCACATGGCTTCTCACAGCATTATAGCTATCCTTCTAAGAGGCAGAAAGAGGGGATTTTCAGATCACATCACTTCTGCCATATAGTACAGGCCAAAGTAGTATCAGCACCCAACCAAATTCAGGGCAGCAGAGAAACAGGCTCTACCTCCTGACAGGGAAGTGGCAAGGTCACACTCCAGAAAAGCACACAGAATTGGTGCTGTTGTTCCAGTCATCACAGGAAAATACAATCAGCAATAAAATACCACAATAAATTCCAGGAAAATAAAAAGTTAAAATACAAAATAAAATAGAAAAAACTGAAAGAAAAAAGTATTGATTTTTTATTGCATTTTAGGATACAAGAGATAAAAATAGGGAGCTATAACTACAAATACAGTTTAGTTAACAAAAATAAAATAAAACAGCAGAAAAAAGACTAGGAAGTAAACCAGCTTTTTATATATGAGGATTAACTACTTAATAGATAAAAGAGGCCTTATAAATCAACAGTAAAGACAAGCAATCCTATGCAGGAAGAAACAAAGGATATAAATTGTTCATAAGAGAAGAATCCAGTAGACAAGACAAAGATAGACACTCAAAAGTTGAGAATGCAATTTGTAAAATAAACTTTTTAGGAAGCACCTTCTGAGCACACTTAAAGAGTATTTTAAATCTTCATTTGACGCATTTGACCTAAGTAAATATTCGGAGGTTTACGCCATTAGTGTCAAAGATACTTGTGATAATATAGTTTTAATTTTTTTCATAAGTAAATTTGACAAATTATAGTACGTTTTTCCCTACATAAGAAAATTTCAGCTATACATAAAAAAAAAACCTTTCAAACAATACTGAAATACATAGGGGAAGTTCACAACTCAGTGTGCAGAATGACAATCCAAAACTTGAGAGAAAATTCACAAGATATATAAATATTTTTATTTTATAAAATGTTAATAATTGCTACCTCCATATTCATGAAGATGATTTTATTTTATTGTTTTGTTCAACATTCAAAAATTTTTCTGCAATAAACACATAGACATTAATTTTTAAACTCATGGGAGAAATAAATGCTGCTTTATACTTGATCTTAGCCAAAAGGCCGAGAAGCGATAATACATGCTATTCAAAAAAAAGAAATAAAGACTAAAAATGCTGCATGCTAGTGACTATGAAAACACAAAAAAGCAAGTAAAAAGGCAATAAAATAAGCATGCTTGTGCATCCAGTGGCATCAGACAGGGCCCACACCCAGAACCACTGACCCATATCAGTCCATTCAGCCTGCAACCCAAGTCAGGTTCATAATGCACACATGACATAGATTCATATGCAGCTGCTCAATGTAATCACTTTATAAACTGTTCTTTTTCCTCTTTCAATATTCAACCCATTTGTTTTCTCTGCTGAGCTCAAAAGATAGGCTTTTAAAAATAATGAAATATTTTGGAAAAAATCAAACTCACCCATAAGATGCTAGCCACCAACAGCAATCTTAACAAAGAGGCTTCCTGAATTTCAGATGCTTCCTGGTCAGGTACAGTGCCTGTACTGCTCCTTTAGATGGAGGAACCATGAATATACAAA
The DNA here is from genome assembly GCA_004365215.1 of Cuniculus paca. Taxonomy (NCBI): domain Eukaryota; kingdom Metazoa; phylum Chordata; class Mammalia; order Rodentia; family Cuniculidae; genus Cuniculus; species Cuniculus paca. The sequence continues at coordinate 20,403 of RJWT010015016.1, forward strand.
TTCCTCATCCCCTAATTCTCAAATTTTAGTGTGCTAAAGAGCTTATTAAAACACACATTATGGAGCCTCACTCAGGTTTCTGATTCTGGCATGAAGTGGAGACTGAAGATTCTCATTTCTAACAAGTTCCAAGATGATGCTCATATGAAGGAGCCATTACTCACAGTCAGACTATATTATTTTGGATCTATTAAACTTAATCATCCATAATCCAAATAAATCCAAGAACCACTCATTCCAGTTTCAAATGGGAGAATACTCAAGCAACTCCAGCAACAGA
>RJWT010015017.1:0-20693 GCA_004365215.1 Cuniculus paca
TCAGTTCACTTAAGCTTTTGTGCATGTAGAACTGTAGCAGTTAAATCTACTTATTTTATTGTTTATGAATTAAAATTATTTTTTAGTGTTTTATTTATTTTTTGACTGAATGAGAAATGCTTTTTGGAATGGTTTTTTGTGGCAGAGTTAACAGAAACAGACAAAAAACTTTGGCTTTTTCACTTTACATAAATTAGTACTTCAGCATAACCTTTTAATATGTCACATTTTTGTGTACTGAATAATTTATTATATATTCCTTGATGAAACTTTTCTATTTGTTGTAAATTTTTCAATCACTTTATTGATTTTAGTGACTGCATCCACTTCACAAGCTGTAATTTTTAAACAGAAAGGTATGACATTCATTTTCTTTTCTACCGTAGGTAGCCAATTATTGCATGAACGTATGTTAGAAGAAAATTGGAAGAAAAAAAGAAGAAATGACTTAATAGAATGGTAATAAACTGATAGATACACAATTACAAAGGAATAGGAGGATTATGATGTCTTAATATTGAAGGAACAACTTGATCAACTACAATGCATTTCTTATGTTCCTCTTGCCCATAGTTTTATAGATTTCACTCAGTCACAAAGCTAATTTTGTCACCAATTTTCCCCATGCCACATCAATTATACATTTGTGACATATAAATTGTTTAGTCACATTCTACATTCTACTCTGGGATTCCCCAACTTCCCAAATATTTTTCAAATTTACATGATTAAGGTTGATTCTTTGTTGTATAAAGTTCAGTGTCTTGACAAATGTATTGTGTCATGTATTCCCTGTGACAAAGGAGTTTAAGTGCCCCGAATATTACCCTGTGCTTTGATCTACTCAACACTCAGAGCTCCCACTGAACTCATGGTAACTACTCATTGATTTTCTTTAGCTATGATTTTCACTTTTCCAAAATGTCTAGATGTTAGCATCATACAATATGTAGTCTCTATATGGTCATATCTTTCACTGAGCGATATGTACTCAGTGGCCCTGAATATCTTTTCTTGGGTTGATAAGTCATTTTCTCTCAATGTAATATTCTATTCTACAAATGCATTACAGTTCATTTCTTCATCCATTGGATATCTTCTTGTTGCATCTGGTTTTTAAGATGTCATGAATAAAGTTGCTCTACATATCTGCATAAAATTTTTATGTGGATATGATTTTCAAATCAGTGTACTATTTTTATTATTTGGAACATGATTACTGAATCTCATGGTAATATTTTTTGCTTTTAAAGGAGTTTCCAATTGTTCTAAAATGGCCAAAGCAGTGTTCATCCCCATCATCAGTGACAGAAAGTTCATGTTGTGCCCTCACTTCATCAACACTTAGCATTGTCAGATTTTCTTTTAGCCATTCTAACAAGATATAATGACATTTAATTATTATTTTTAATGACAAATTATACTGTGTATCAGCATGCTTGCATCTTCTTGGTTGAGGATTTTTTTCAATTTTTTTTAAATTTGGATGATTTGTTTTTACTTTTAGTTTTTAATTCTTTTAATATTTTATCTAGAAATTTACTACTAGTTAAATTATTTAGAAATAGTTATTGCCAATCTGTGGAAGCTGTCTTACTTTAACCACATGTTCTTTTTCAGAACAAAGTTATTTTCTAAAGTTTGGTAAAATCCAATTTATTAATATTTTATAGATTTCAGTAGCATCTGAAGACTCATCAACCTAACAAAAGTCACATGTATTTTATCTTATAATTTGCACTAGAAACTTTAAAGTTTTGGATTTATTATTTAGATGTGTAATCCACTTTGAATTAATTTTTGTGTGTAGAAGAGGTCTATATCTATGTACACTTTCTCTTTCCTTTTATTTTATGTGTATGGATGTTAAATTGTTCCTTTATGCCTCTTCAGCTTGGTTCAGCACTCTTACTGCCTTCAATATTAACCACTAGTACTTTAAATATTGTACCTCTTCGCCTCTATCTTGTCTCTTCCTGCTGATAGTCCATTTACACATATATTGAAAATTTGTCCTTCATCCTCAGATATTTAATGAGTCTAAAGAAAGGTATTGATTTTAAAATTCATCTTTATTTTGATCACAAAGATGGGAACCTCTGGGTAAGAGTTTAGGAATCATCAGTGCAGGAAGCTGCAACACCCTTGTCCTCCCATTCATTGCACAGATATTCCAGTGTAAGGCCACAGAGGCACAGTCACAGAACCGTCAATCTGTCAGGTGAATTCTTTCACTTTGGCCCATTAATAAGAGGTATTTAAGTGTAACAGAGCTATGCAATTCCAAAGGATAATGTCCTGTTAGCTGAAAATGGCTGGAAAACATTTCTGCCACAAATAATTTATCAATGAAGGATAGAATATGGCCAAACTTAATGATTAGACTTGTGAAAAGGAAGAAGGAAGTCAAATATCAGCACACGAGATTAATGCAAAAATGCCAAAACAAGATAGAGCAAAACAAATACCCATTGGAACATTGATTTGGGCCATTTCAAAGATGTGTCACTTTGAAAAATTAAGTATCAGCTTTTTTATAGTGTTTAATAATAAAAGAACAAAAATAATATAAACTATTTTCTGAAGCTCTTGAAAATGTTCATAGCACATAGAACTCACTAAACATAAGTAATAATGATGATAGTCTTTGTTGTTGTTTCTATAATATGGTATGAAAGGCATCTGACATAAATCTTTAGATGTCACAGCATCTCAAATAATGCTCTTTTTCTATTATTAAATGTGCTCAAAATAAAAAATCAACCTTTAGAGGCCAGGGCCAATTCAGAGACCTCACCCGAGAATGAAGAGCTGAGAATATCTGATTGCTAATGTAGTAAATGAACACAAATGTCTCCAATTAGATCTGTCTTGTTGACAAGCACTCTCTTGTAAGCGTTTTGAGTGTATTTGATTATGTGCCATCCCAATACATGTATGTGTCAAATGATCTTTTAATGGTTAGTGACCAATTAGTCACTGGCATCATCTGAAAGGGACTCATCTAAAGCCAGTTTCATCTAGTTTTGAGGGATGCTTACTATTAGACACCTTTTTTTTTACAGGATTAGTCATAACATAAAGAGTTTATAATTTCAGAAAACACTAAATATCACTTCCTTAGACAAGTCCTCAAGTCCTAAACCAAATAAAACTCTGAGTTGTAATCTATACTATACATTTTACTTTTCATTTCTACCATGTGCTACAGTCTGTAATTATGTCATAAGGTTTTCATATAAATCCTCTCCATAAAAAGAGACACAAAATGAATGCCTGATATCATAGACAGTATCCATATCTCTATATAAAAAACATTTTCCTACAAATACTTAAGATGAAGTTCAGTTTAAAATTCAGCACAGTAATAGATTAAGAGTAAAAATGAATAATAAAATAGAATAGTCATAATAATGCACTGTAGTAAAGTTGATAGTATCACTACTTTGCACTTTAGGGATACTATTAAATAAAACATTGGCTATTTGAACAAATATATCATGGTACTGGAACAGTTGATGTGATAATCAAGACAATTATTTCACTAATGGGTGAGCAAGTTCTACAGTGTCGATATGCCAGACGAAATGGTTAACATTTGTAGTGCAACAGAGCAACATGGTGCAATATTTCATCATGCTACTCAGAACAGCATGCCATTTAAGACTTAAGAATTGTTTAGTTCTGAAATTTTCCATTTAATATTTTTAAATTGACATTCACTATAGGTAACAGAAATAATGGACAAAGGGAGACTGCAATAACTCCCTCATAAACTGGATAGGGAGCATATTCTCACCACTGTGAACCTATGCTTGTGAAGAATGGAAAAAATCAGTAGTGCAAGAAGGCACCGAAATGTTTTTTTTTTGTTAAAATTTAGGTGTGTTTATGACTTTCTTGTAAGTGTATAATTATAGAATTATCAGAATAGAATGATCAGAAATCATGCTGAATGACTTCTGAGTCAGCATACAAAAGCTGATGATTTCCAACTTAATTTACTTACACTTTAGAGTTGGAGCTCTGATTATCCTGAGACCGTATATTATGAGGAAACCAAGCCCATTAAACAGCCACATGTTGGTGCTGTAGTGAGCATCCCTGATTCTGAACCCTCCGCACCTAGGAGTCAGGCCTTTTTATTCCATGCCAATCCACTCATTGAACACAAGATGCTTCAATGAATCTGTTACATTTATATAAAACATGATATACTATTCTATGTTAATAAAAATCATAAGTGTTTCTAACTACGAGAAATATTGATCAGAAAGGTAAAGTAAGAGTACCTTTGAGGGGGCACTGGTGTCTTTGTTTGTTCAGGATGTGAATGAAACAAATTAAATCAATTGAGTGGGTTAGAAACCAAGAAATTTAATTCTCACACATCTGGAGCCAGGGAAGTCCAAAATTCAAGTGCAAGAATATGTGTCCATGACGGCAGTCTTCCTTCCTGGTTCATAGAAGGCATGAAGTGTCCTAAGATGGCATAAAGTGCAAAGATGCTCTCTGAGGTCTCTTTGGTAAAAGTATGAATTCTGTCCATGATTACACTAATCACATACCTAATTACATCTCAAAATCCCCATCAATACATTTCATCACATTGAAGACTGGATTTCAACATGTGAGTTAGGTGTTGGAGCTTTGTACCTGGTTGTATTTTTCTTCTAATCATTTATTGAGCTACACATTGGTAATTTGTGGTCTCAATGTCGATGCCAATTGTGATGGTTCTGATGAGAAATTAGGAGCATCTGATGTAGCTGGCAATGAAATGAAGAGAAAGGAACAAATTTAGTCACAATATTTAAGATTCATTATACTACCATCCATAAGATTCAGTATCTAGCTGGACCCAGGAATGATGAAAGAGAAAATGAAGAGTCAAGTTGGAAGGTGTCAGTAGAGAGGATATAAGAGAAGAGCTGGTGAGTAAGTATAATTAATTCACTTAGATATTTTGACTTTAAGGTGCACAGTAAATGTCCTGTTACACGACAGTCAATGGTCATCTAGATAAATACTTCTACATCTTTAAGACCAGCCAAATTTCTTGATAGATGTTGTTTGCACGATAAACATATGGTGAACCAAATAATGAAACAACAAATCTGTGACCAATAATAGAGACTAAAATGCTTCAGTTTCCTAGTACCTTTCCCAGTACTCACATAATAGACGTGAGATAGTTTTGATCTGTGGAAGATCAAATAGTTTTTTTAAATTCTTATAATACATTCATAAATATGGCTGAATCACACACATTTAATTTTCTTATTATTTATAACATTATGTCTATTGCTAGAAAAAACATTTAATATATTTCTCTGAAAAAGTACATGAAGATTTCTACATTGTATTTAAATTACAATGTATGTATGTATCAAGCATATATGATATGTATCATATCATATCAGGAGTTCAGGTTTATATTTCCTACCTTTAAGTGAAATTTGCCTCTCATTTGCAGATAGTAGATTTTTGCAACATTCTTTTGCAAAGAATAAAACCCTAGACAGTAATACTCTTCTTTTTAGTTATTATTTTGTACCTTAGCTATCAATAATTTTGAGAAATAAGACATGTATAAAGATAATGACATTTTGATTTATTTTAGAAATGGATCTCTAAACACTCATTGTCTGGATAATGCATTATAAGGGAAATGCACAGCAAGTGTGATGTTTTCTAGATAGTACAATCCATTTATTCTTGCTACGTTTACATGGAACGTCCTGATTTTATCTTCCTATATCCTAAATTGTGGTGGAAAGCAGTACATGTATGAGATTACGAGAGTGTATGTGTGTGCTTGTGGGTATAGGTTTGCTGAACATAATACATTTATCAAGTACAATGAAATTTAGTTTAACTCTGAGTTGAAATGATAGCTCAGCAACCTTCATCAAAAGGATCATAAGTGTGATGAAATTTACAAACATAAAACACTTCTTTCACATCTGTGTTTTGTTTTGAAATCTCAATTTCTAGTGCTAAATATATTTTTAAAATTGTATTATACAGTACTTTATATAAAAATCAATATAAAAGTGGAGACATGCATGCAAAGTTTAAGGCTTTAATTTTCATTTGCAATAGAATACTTTGTTCAGAAATATCTTTTCCTCTACTTGTATTTGCAGAATTATGGATTTTTTGTGTGTCTGATATTTGCAAAATGTATGTGTCTTTTAAAGTATAGTATTTCTCGACTGAAACAAAAAAAATACAACTTTATATTTTCATGTATCAGTTAAAATTAATTTACATTATAATAAATAAAACAAAAAAGATTTGAATGGGAATAATTGCTTCTAAATTCTATTGAAATCTTGAACAAGGATTCCCCGACAATGGGAAGTAATATAATCTAGTGACAGTAGTATCTTCTTTAGAATCACAAGTATGGACTTAAATCACAGAACCGTTATTCCTTAGTTGTTCTTACTTATGGAACTTAATTACTAAGTGAACTGTAATTATTTATAAAATAAAGTAAAATTATTTAACTCTTACTGTATAACTAAAATGTGAAACATCATAGTAGAAAACATTGCTGTAGTGCTTATCCCCAGGATAGATTCTAGAACAGTCTGGTATATATACTTAATCATCATAAATCCTACTAGTCAAAATGAAAGTTTGTGACATTTTCAGCACGCAGACACCATGAGTAAAGAAAACACTATTGATTCTTTCTGGGAATGAAGCAGCAAAGCTAATTCTTTTTTATCAAAATTAGGCAAGCATATATCATATAACTCTTGTTACTCATAATCTTTAGGTAACTCAAAAAGTTAACACGCATTGATCCTTTGATATAAAAGTAATATAGAAAAGCTAAAAACACCAGAATGACTCAGAATGCCCAGGATTAGAGCAAAATACATATATACATACATACATACATACATACATACATACATACCACAGGATAAGGCACCATGTAATTATGAGTTAAATTTCTGGAAAAACTTTCAATGCACACTCAGCATAGCTTTTAGCAGCCCAAGTGTGACCCCAGGAACAGAAACAGAAAACAGTCTATGGCTAGTAGATTTGTGAACAGTGTTTAGAAAAGAAAAATTTCTTTCAGCACTGCAGGATGAGAGCAATGAAAATAATGGTACAATTGTGAACAGTTCAGAAGATTGTACAACTTTTTGTGAAATAGACTCAATATACATGAAACATGGGAAATATCACAAGCAACTATTTAAAAAAACAGGATTTGGTAATTAAAATGTCTTAATTATAGGGATTAGAAATCATCTTTTATCCTTCCATTCCTGAGGAATTTAAACATCCATCACAAGCAACGAAAATGGTTCTTATAACACTTTCATACAGTTTCTACCTGATTATTCATTATTAAGGATTTATATCTGCCCTTGGCACCTTCCTGAGAATTTCTTTGAATACTTGCTGAGCAATTATCTTCTTTAGCAGTAGGAAGGAAATAATAGGGATGAGAAGCATAATTCACATTAAGTATTCTTTTTCTAACCAATTTTTAACACAACAGTAATTCCAACTGCTAAACGATCTGGGCTTCCACTTAATGCTGTGGATCAGTGCTATCTAGCAGATGTTAACAAGAGACATCAGTTATATTGATGCAAATACCATGTTCCCAGGAGTTCCCATGTGCCCAGAATTGTATTTCTTAACTGTTGTGAATAAACACATAAATTAAGGGGCACTTTCCTCAATCTGTATCTAAATAGTTTTGGAAGCACAGAATCTTAGGAATAAAGGAGAACATTCCTGAATCAGCTTTTGACCAGAGTTGTGGAACCGGAAGGGAAGGAAGGGCTGTGGGGAAGGATGAGTGGTCCTTTCTTTCTATTTGAGGTAATGGGTGACTGCACATTTTTATGTGTATACCAGTCTTTTTGCCACACATCTCATCGCTCTTGACCCATAGATCATAAATCAGCAAGATGAAAACAACAATCTTAGAAAGTAATGAGAAAATAAACTAAATTTCCATTAGGTTGGGTTGAAACCAAATCATTGGCAAGAACTGTAACTACAGAAATGTGATACAAAAAACAAACCAAGAATCTACTATGGCCAGTGGTTAACTGATGGAATGAAGTTCATCATTTTGGTAGAATTTCTCCACTCCTTGAATAAGTGTTGGGAAAGAAGGATGAATTATAATGTGCAGATAAGAGAAAAGAAAAGAATATCAGTTCAAAAGAGGTGAGGTGGACATCCCTAAGGTATGAAGTTGGCCAATGTTTAAGGATTACAGAGAGTGCTGCCACTGAAGAAATGTTAACTAATATGGATAGACATTGTGTGTCTGGTGTAGGTTTTCTAACTATTTGAACTTCAGTTCCTTTTCTGTGAAATAGCATTGATAATAACACATTCTTTCTTAATTTCTTTGTGTAAAGGGAAACTGAGATAGTACATCAGATATAATGCTAGAAAATAAAAAGTATTAGTTACAGGACTGGAAACAGAAGTATAATATTCATGTTTTAGTGAGGATTATGAAGTATAAAAATAAACAAATACCAGTACTACTAACTCTATAATAAAATGAAATATTCTTTTGGTATGCTCTTGTAATGTGCCAAGATTGCAGACAAAAAATACATAAATCCTCACTATTTTATTTGTGAACAAATAATATGTGTTATATATTCATTGTTTTCTAAAACATGGAAGTATTATAACTTTTTATATTATTTCCCAAATTAATTACCCTTTACTTCTGGCAAAACCAGGATCAGTAATTACTGTAGGACATTGCCTGTTCATTTAAAAACTAAGACTAAATATAGCTAATAAACAGTTCTAAAAATAACTGTCAGTTAAACATAAAAAATTACACAAAATCTGACCTTCCATTCTTATTTTTGTGTATATGACAGTGGTGTGTGTGCAAGGCAGAGAAACAGAACAGGGAGATGGAGAAAAACAGAAAGAAACAGAGTCTCTGGGGCTGGGTTTCCTTGCTCAGTTGCAACAAATGGTTTTCTAACTTTCCTGTCCAAATTACAGCTTATCAATTGATTATTTCATACAATAGGATTTATTGCCTTGCTTAGTTTTATTTTCTCAGACATTCTCTTGTAAGGAAAATTGTTTTACATGAACAGATCCCTTTCCCGAACAAATACCAAAATGTATACTTCTGTTTTTTACACTGTAGGGAAAATGCAGAGACATAGCACAACGTTATTTATTTGTGTTTGGTGTTTTGTTTGCCACAAAGCAGCAATCATAAATAACAGCTGGTAGAGGACAGAGACTCAGCCTTTAATAATATTGTTTTGGGAATACATCACCTAGCATTGAAGATGTCATATAAAATTCATATCCATAGCTGTTTACCGAATGAAAAAGGAACAGTTGCACTTTGCAGTGCTAGCACAATTCTCCAGAACAGCAAGAAAGATGCCGCATGCTCCGTCTCTTTTTACACTTATTTTTGGTATCCAGGGCTATGTTTCAGGGTTATATTGATTTTCATTCTGACTGTGGTTGATTAATGTTTCAGGAAGTAGTCGGGTGTGTTGGCGTAGAGCTGAATAGAAATATCAGTGCATTTTCTGAAGTCACAGTGGGGTGGAGGGTACAGCAAAATCAACCCACTTACTGATTTTATCTGGGAATATGTCCACGCAATAAAAACAATCTCCAAAATTGACAGTCACGCGACTGGTAAACAGGAAACTTGACACTCTTTTTAACACTCGCTATTGTTATTAACGACCTGTCAGCAACTTCTGGCAACCAATAAAATGTTAGTGTTTTCTTAGAACATTAGTGATCTTTTTATTTTTTCCTAAGATTTAATCTCCAGGTTAACTGTGTTCACCTTATAAATTTTCTTTCAAGAAGGCACGTTCTTTAGTAATTGCTTTTTCTTGATAAGGATTTCTCACTCATTATCGGAAAACTGCAAATGTTAATAGTTGGAGAACAATTCCATCATAGTAAAATTTTTCATCCTAAGCCTGTTTCTAAGGTTGAAAATTTGCTCATTAGCTTATGTTTCCTATTTGCTCTCTTGACAGTTGCATTTTTCTATTTTGATAGATCATTTTCTACCCTTCACAAATTCTCTTTTTCATTTTGGGTTGGCTTTTTCACCATATGATTGTTACACGATGCAGATGTCTCTGAACCTATTATAAGGCCAACATATTGTCATCCAGATAAACAATCATATTCAATTAGTATGCCATGTGAACTCTACTTTATTTCTCAAAGAAACACATCATATAGAAACACCAGATAACCATTTGCACCACTGGTCATTGTTAACTTTTTAAAATAGAAAATTTTGTAAAATAATTATTAATGAACCCAGAGAAGAAAACACATTTAAAGAAATGGACAGTCACTGCTGAGTGTGGTGGTGCACAGCTATAATTGTAGCACTCAGGAGGCTGAGGCAGGAGGATAGCTGTGGGTTCAAGGTCAGCCTGGGTTACATAGCAAGTTCAAGGCCAGCCTGAACTACATAGTGAAACTATTTCTACAGAAAAGGAGGTGGAGAAGGAGGAGGAGGAGGAAGAACAAGAGGAAGAAGAAGAACAACAGGAAGAAGAAGAAATAGACACTTATCAAGTCACTACAGCTTTAATTAGAAGTTATCCTATTCTAACTTTCGGAGAATATGCACTGTTTTGGTTATCTTTCGCAGTTGACACTTTTGTTAAACTCTTACAGTTTACAGACACATGATTATAAAGCCAATTTAAAGACATCTCTAAAAATGCAAAGACTAATAAACTTCAGGATATTCAGTAGCCATGTAGTATAATAAGAACTACCGTGAATACAAATCTCTACATATAATAAGTGGAGATTGTTGCTTGTATCAAGACCATAAACACTTGGTTACTCTACACATTTTCAGTTCATAAAACAGAGGTACTTTAATTTGTGCTAAGTAGCCACAGTTCTGAAAAATTAATTTTTGTTTTACTGAAATTGTTGAGTAAATTTTATTGTTTAACGTAGAAAACAAAAAAAAATATTTAGCTTCTTATTCACTTCATGTTTAGCCAAAAAATCAAATTTCTCATGCAGGGACTCTACTTATTTTCTCTGAAACATTTCTTCAGGGGCTTCAAATTTTGATCTGGACTGAGAGCATCTTCGACATGTTGCAAAACTTTCCATTCGACTAATCTCCTTCTACCTGTTTTTGTCACTGTTTTATAATTGCATTATTGCCAGATATCTTCCTTTGATTGAGATACAAGGAGAGAAAACATATTTTCATGCATGTAGCTAAAATTATTAATAATCTTATCTGAGCGGTTTGGTGAGGTCTCCTGTTTTCCACTAAAAGTTCTAAGAAATGAATCAGAAAACTCTTTGTACCCTTTATTGAGTTTTCTCAGCAATAATATTTCCAAGTTACATTGTAGTATCTTAGTCCGGTATAAACATTGCTACATTCTATTAGCCTTGTTCAGATTAATCCAGTTTTACTTATACTCATAAGTGTGAATTAACTTTTACACAGCTGTATCACCTGTGTAGCTTCCTGTTTTCAGTAGTACAGTCAAGATACTGAATAGTCTTCAACACCATGAGTACCTCCTACGTACACTCCTACCTGCTCCAGTCACTCGGCACTAGTAATCGTCCTATATGTCTAAACTTCTACCATTTCAAAAATATTTTATATATAGGAGTATACAATATGAAACCTTAGACAATTGAATATTTTTATCCAGCATAATTCCCTGAAGATTTACCCAAGGGTTTTTGTTTGTTCGTTTGTTTGTTTGTTTGTTATACAGGCATTGTTCCTTCACATTGTTTATTGGTATTCCAGCGTATGAATGTAGGACAGTAAAATTTGTTACCTTTTACTTCTCAAAGGAGATAAATTCTTTTTTATCCAACTTAAGCATAAAGCTATTTTTAATTTTGCCACACAGATTTGTGTGTGTGTGTGTGTGTGTGTGTGTGTGTGTGTGAATATAGCCTTTTGTTTTTCTGGGATAGATGCCCAAATATACAAGTGCTGGATCATTTGGTAGCTATAAGTTTATTTATTTATTATTTTATTTTAAAGACAACAGAACAAAACAAAACAGAATAGGGTCAAACACAACATAGCATTTCAGAACAGAACACTGCAAGCAATAGAGGTCTTCAAAACATAACAACAGGAGATTAACAATGGCTACCCTAGTGTCTCTTGCCTTCTTTGAAATGGTTGTTCCTACATTCACACACAATAAACTCAAACAAAACAAATAATATAAAACCAGATAAAACAAAAGAGAGAAAGAATTACAGGCCTTCAAATCAGTCAATAAGAAATCAACAATGTCTACCTTAATGTCCTTTGTTTTCTTCAAAAAAGCTGTTAATATCTTCTCACATATTGCAATGAAATAGTAGAAAACAGACTTAAACCAATCAAATCAAAGAATAAAATCACCATTGAACTTCAGAACCTTTCCCCCATATATATCAGGGATTTTGTATCTTATTGAGTCTTTCAGTTTCTATAAGTTTATTTTTTTCCACACTGAACCAACTGTTTCCAAGATTAGCTGTATCATTTTATACTCCCACCAGAAATGTATACATAATCCAGTGTCACCACATCTTTATCAGCCTTCAGTGTTTGCCATTATTTTATACTTAAGCCATCCTGACAGGTATGCAATTATTTCTAATTTACATTTTCATAATGAATTAATGATGTTTACCATTTTTTGAATATGTGAGCCTTATTTGTCATAGTTGATAATAGATCTATTTATGTATTCTGTGCATTGTAATGTCAAGTTCCAAAGTTTTTGTATATTCTTAATCCTAGGTAACTTTTCAGATAAATGTTTGCAAACATATTTCCCCATTCTGAATATTGAATGCTCTTTTAACATTTGAGTCTAATTCTTCAATCTGTTTTTATTTTACAGATTATGCTTTTATTTTAAAAATCTAAGAGCTCTTTGCCTAGCCACAGATCACAAAGACTTCCTACTATTTTTTAAAAATTCTATAGCTTTAATGTTTTGTCCTTGAATTGGTGCTTAACCTTGAGTTAATATATGTGTAAATTGTGCAGTTTAAATCAAAGTTTATCTTATGCCTAGCGATACCAGCTGTTGTAGGATAATTTGTTGAAAAGCCTAACTCCCTTCAATTGAACTACTTCTCACCTTTGTCAAAAATCAATTGTGTATATTATTGTAATCAATTTCTGGATCTCTAGTCTGCTCCATTGATCCACGTGAGTATCCTTCCACAAATAATATGCTGTTTTAATTACACATGAACACACACACAAAAACACGGCCACACACACACACAGTTTATATTTCTCCACTTTATCCTTCACTTCAAGATTGGTTTAGCTATTCTAGAATGTTTACCCTTCCATATAAACTTTAAAATAAGTTTGTCTTTATCTACAAAGACTCTGGAATTTAGAAAAAATTTGCATTAAACCTATGGAACCATTAGTACATAATTGACATCTGTTATCTGTTGAGTCTTCCAATTCACAAACATCATATACCTTTCCAGTCATTTAGGGCCTTGGTTTCTTTAATCAGCATTTTATAAATGTCTGTGTATAGACTTTATATTTTGTTCGATATATAGATATTAAGTTATTTGGAAAGATTCTGAGTGGTATTGCATTTTTAATTTATTTCCTCTTGAATAATGTATAGAAATGCAATTGATATTTGTGTGTTTATTTTTCATCCTGTAGGTTTACCAAACTCACTTACTCATACTATGAGTTGTTTTGCAGATGCTGTAAGATTTTCCATGTAAACAATTAATAGCTATAAATAGAGATTTATTCATTCATACAGATCCGTAAGGTTTTTTACTGTTACCAGTGGAATTTCTAGTACAATGTGAAATAGGAGCATTGAAGCCAGACACCCTTGTTTTTATCCTTGCCTGCAGAAAATAGTTGAACTCGCCACCATTTAAGTATGATAATTGTACATTTATTGTTGATTCTTCTTTTCAAGTTGCAGTAATACCCTTATATTACTGACTGATTGAACATTTTATTGTAGATGGAGAGTAACGTTGTCAAATTGCTGCTATAATTGACTTTTACTTATTCGAAAGAATTATTCCTGAGAGGCAAGTTACCTTGCTAAGGGAGGAATGAGATAGGATCTTCTTCCCTTCGCCTTTCCACCTGCTCTTATGTCTCTGGTCAGAAGTGTCTGGTTCAAAAGAGTCGAGAGGCTTCTCGAAACAGGAAGCCTCTTTCCTGGAGTGGAATTTTGCAACTGACTGACTCTGCATACATTGCTTGACAGCTTGGACAAAGTAAATCTCAGGCTTGGTTGAGGAGAGTAGAAATTTCCAAATCCATCTTCCCTTTAATGCTGACAGGCAGCCTGACTTTGTCAGGAGAAAGCACTAACTTGATCCAGGTGAGGAATGCGTCAACCTGAGCAATCGTCTTTGCTACACAGTGTGCCAAAAAAAACTCTGAGTCTGAGTGTGACTTCCCATACAACTTCCACTGTGGCACAGTTCTCTGTAGCACTAACCTTTCCAAACAGCTCATCTTCCATGATTTAAGCACCTTCAGGGTTCTCCTTAGATTATACTTTGTGGATTTCCAGGAATTATAGTTATACTTAGCAAGGATGAGCAGGAAAAAGAGGTCTCTATTGTTTTGTACAAACTGAAAGGTTTCGTTTGTTTATTTTTCTCATATCTTTTCTTGGTACTGAAATTTTGCTAGAACGTATCTAGGTAACAGTTTAAAAACTTGTCTCCCTCCACATTGAATGAATACTATCAATTTGAAGACCCATCTTTATTTTTGTGAATGAAATTTTCTTTCCATCGTTTCTTCCTTAACTTCCTCCCCTACATTTTATATTTTCTCATTCTGAAACTCTTCTTACTTTATAACAGCATGGATTTATACCTTCATGGATTAGTTATAGTTTTGCTGTTTTCTCTTTTCTCTGAGGTTTGTTTGTAACTTTTTAACCTTTGCTATACATTCTCAAAATGTTAGTGTCACATTCAAGTATTTATGTATATTTTTCAATTGAGCAAACACATCTTTAATCTCTAGTACTATTTTTCCAAATTTTTTTCAGTGTCATCTTATTTTCATTTTTAGTATATGTGCTACCAAAGTGAGCAAGATTATATTTTCATTAATCAATAGCAATATCTTGTAAAGTAACCATAATGTTACATAATTTATTTTTCTCATTCTTAAATTATCTCTAGTTAATCCACAAATGAGTTTTTATTTGTTTTTTTTTCCCCCTAGGTTGCTTTTTACTTGCTTTTTACTCACTTGCCACTGTGAGTCTCTTCTGATAAACCTGTAAAAAAAATCTATTTATTATCTAGGTGGCTGATAGTTAACTCGATAAATAAGAGGGGCCTATTCTTCCATTTACAGTGAGTTTAGGTTCACTGCTGTGGTTTCTCAAATCCTGTGCTGAGAGCAATAGCAGCTCCCCACAGGTTTGCTCAATTCTTTATTTTCACCCTGGGGCTAAATGCCAGCCTGCATAGTACTTTTCCTTTGTGTAGTGTACCCAAAGGTACAGCTATTTTCATCATTAAACTTCAACCAATCCTCCTGTTTTCAACACATTTCCCACCTAACATGTGTAGTAAACTACCAAAGAGAAACCCAGATCCTTACTGGGACTGCACAGGAAGTGATCCCTTGGGCCTCACTGGCATCTCCTTCTGAGCTTCCTCAAGCTTCTTCCAGAATGAAGGTATAGATTTTTCTTTTAAATCTTGTCCAATTTTTCAGACAACTTTGTTCCTTTCACTATTATTGCTTTATATTTTTTCTGTTTTTACTATTTCTGTTCTGGATGTGGAATTGGGAACTAATTGGAAGTAAATGCTTATAATGTCTTCCATCCTGAACTGTAAGCAAATACAGAATATTTAACTGCTAAATTATGTAGTTGTAAAGATATATTTCCCAGCAGAGAAAAATCTCTTAAGTGTGATGCTTAACAATAATTTCAAAAAAAGAGAGCAAAACTGCTGTCTCTTACAGCATTCTTTCCATGACAACCAAATTATAGTCATAATTTCCTCAAAAGGCTAAAAAGAGAAAGTACTCATTGAATTCCCTTACATTTCTATAGATTTATTTTTAGAAATTTCTTTTGATCTAGGTTATAACAATACAAGATAAAATATTCTTGAGCTTCTGATATTATTTTGATTTTAATATGCTAATTTTCCTGATCATACTGTACTACACCCAAAACTACCATTTTTAAAAACCTAAATATGTAAAAGAATATCAGAAAAAAATCTAATACTACTTATTTGCATATCATATCTGGATTTACATGGATAACTTTGCCCTTTTTCTAATGATCTGTTATTAACTGGAATTCTGACTTAGACATGTAATTTTATTTCCCTGCGTTTCAATTCCTTACTAGGTAAAAGAGGATTTGTTCTAAATAAGTGTCTCTTTTTCTTAAGGTTTTACATTCACGTGGCTTATTGCACTTTGCTCTATGCACGTAACTTATGTTTGCAACACCAGCAGTGAAGTTGAGGATTCTCTGGTGTCAGTATGCTACTTTATTTGCTAATAATTAAACATCAATACATATTTTTGCGTTCTGGAAATGTTTTTAAAAATGACTTGACTAATTAAATTTAATGTATGTAATTGAGTATTTCTGTTCATGTGTTAAACATATTCTAGTAACTGAGCTACATAAAGGCTGATGAAAATATATGAAGAACGCTTAATTTAAAAAAGTATTACAATAAAAGATAAATTGCACAAATCTTCCTCAAAATATTCCTCATAGCTTTGAATGCATTTGTAACATTGCCACTTTATGAAGCAGTTCTAGAAGTTCCCTTTCTCCATGAGTGTAGCCAAAAATACCGTGTATGCTGCTAGGTGACATCCATTAGAGTGTCAGGCTTCTTAAAACTTTATAGTGTGTCCTCATTCACCTTATTCAGTAGATCTGCACTATGCAACTCTTAGATCTTCCCCCAAATTCTAAATGACTATGAAAGGTTTTGAACTGATTCAGGATATCAAGGTAACCTCAGCAGGACAAGTAAGACACCCAGGAAAGAGAACTTTTCAAAACTATTTGAGAAAGTACCAAGAACAAGGGGTAAGTGTGTTTGAAGTACGGGGTGTATTGTGAGGAGGATTAATGACATTGTGTCTTTTACTACAGTAGAGTTTTAATAATTTAAACATTGACTATATTTTTAATCACACCTTATATGTACTTTCGAGATCATTACATTATATAGATGAAATGTATAATTGAAAGCATATATATATATATATATAAAGAAGACATGCGTGTAAATCTACTGTGAAATATACACACTGAAAAAGTTAAAATTAGACTTTTTTTTGGCAAATTTATTAGTAATAGACAGTTCAAGATACTTACTGTATAATTATCCTCAATGTTTTTCTAATTGAACTCCACTATCTTTCAGGATATTAATGCCCAAATAATAATTACTCAACTTTCTAAATTTCTTGCAGATGAATATGTACAACAGATTCATATCTGACCATTATGCATATATGCTTCAGCCCACTTAAAGGCACTTTCAAAAAGCAGTTGGTATTCTAAAAACGAACTCCCAGCCAGGCATGGTGGTGTACACCTGTAATCCTAGCACTTGGAAGGCTGAGGCAGGAGGATCTTTGCAAGTTCAAGACCAGCTTGGACTACAAAGTGAGCCACGGCCAGCATGAACTTCATAGCGAGGCCCTGTCTCAAAAAAGACAATAATAATAATAATAATAATAATAATAATAAAATAAAAAATGAAAACAAATTCCCTCCCAACAACAACGAAGCTAAAAAGTACAACATATAGCTGGCACAAATACACTTTTGCTCTTCATTTTCTCCCTTCCTTCTGCCTATCTGTACCTCAAACATGTTTGTACCATTGTACGTAGCAGCAATATTGTAAGGAAACTGGAAAAGGATGATAAAAATAGTTTTGGAAATTAAATCGTGACTACATCTTTTCCAGCTCTGGTGTTCTTCCTGTTACATGAGAAAAATAAACTTCTGCCTGGGTAAGTTACTATCACTATCCTTTCCTTATGTGAAGTCTAGCTATTTAATTTTATACTTTCTTTATTTTCCAATTAAATAAGTACATGCTATTTTAATGACGTGCAAATACTATAATATTAAAGTGGTCTATTTTACTGTGAATTAGGGCAGTCAGATGATACATATATTATCCAATTTCAAATAAAGCCATATTTTATACTTGCCAGAGAGATAGTATGTGCTTGCTAGGAGATGTATTATCCATCAGTGAAACTCACAGACAACTTTAGAAAGAAGAAAGATAGGCATCTAATCACCATATAATTGATTTGGAAGGATGAGAAACAATTTTTCAACTGATCTAAATATATAAATATATTTAAAATGTAGGCATTTATAAGCAAAATCACATGCTGTTTAAGGGACATCAAATAATTCAACAACTCCTTCTTTATACTATACAAATTCTGAAGACAATAGAGATTTTGTAAATCAAGTTCATGTGTAACATTAGCTGCATGTCTAGTTCATATTAAACACTTGAAAATACTTATCAAAGAAATGGGTGGACAAATTAATTCATGACAGTTGTCATATGATCTAGAGGCAGTAGGGAAGGAAAGGACATATGTGCACTTTTGTTTAAAGATTTTTTTTGGATGTAACACTCACAAGAAGTCTGTTACTAACATGAGAATAATTAACTTCATAAGGCAATCTGCCATGCTGGACATTATGGAACAACAGATGCCGAAGAGCAGATACTTAATTAATTATATTAATAAACATTTCAGTACCTTATGTAATTTTTAATATTTAGGCTAACAGTAAAAAGACATAGGAATCAGAAACATATTACAAGAAAAGCTGTTTAATGTTATATTTACAAAAAAAAAAATATGACTAGTCCCAGGTCAGATGAATCACGTAAGTCAAATAATTTAGAGATTTAACTTTCTCAATTTATGTAAATACATCCTTCAAGATAACATACATTCTTAACAATTAAATCTGTCCATCTAACCAATCTCATTTCATCTGAAATATAGCTTACTTTTACATAAAGTCATAAAAATTGCATTCTTCCAATTTCAGCTGGTAATCAACTGTGACATTAAATGGCATAAATCTTTGTTCATTTCCTGCTTCTTCAAAGAAAATGAAAATAAAATACTTCTAAAAATGGTGATTACAGAAAGCACATAAGATTCTAACTTTTGTTGTTAAGTTCTTGAAAGTTTCTATTTGACTTTAAACTTCTTTGCCATTCATCTATAGCAATAAAAGAAAATTTGCTTTAGTCTTGAACTAAAGATGATAGTTTAAAACCCGAACTATTTTATTATTTCAGATCAACTTGAAAAGCATCACTCAAAGACATCCCTGTGTTTTCTAGCTCACATATGAGGCAGTTTTACGAAAAACCACAGCCTCATGTCTGCATAGTTATGTGGCCGGAGCATAAGACCCTAAGCAGTGATTCCCCTGAGTCTTTCCAGAGAGAGCATTTCAGTGCAAGTTTTTCTTACCTTTGAAAATTGAATAATACTGTAATACCTCTCCCTTGGAAGGGATCATCTATGTACTTGTGGCTTATTTGGTGTAGTATTTTTGGATCTGAGAACTTTTAAATTATAAATTTGAGGGCAGAATTTTACAAAGAAAAATTGCAAATGCAAAATGTTGGTAAAAGAGTACAAAAAAATTTCAACTCCTATATCAAAATTTTAGTAATTATCAAAGATTTTTCCTCCATTCTTGGCTATTAGAGTTCTTCACTAATCTTTTAAAAGAAATTTCAAAATGTATATAATTTCCCTTTTGCATTCTTCAATTAAAATTTCTTTAAAATGAGCGTTTTATTACCAAGCAGGTGCTGATATTAAGGATACTGATTCCTAATTTATGCCCTCTAGTTTGGAAATGCTCTCTAAGATCTCAATTTAACTTCAGCTAAACGTCCATTTCAACTTCACCAATGTCACATTTTGTATCTCATTATTTTTCTAAGACTTAGGGAAGACGTTGCAGCAATGGAGGAAAAAAGTAAACAAGTTTTCTGACCCAAATCTACTCTTAATATTTAAGTGTAAGACTTTTAATGAAGGAATCACTGGCCCACTTAGTAGTTTTTACTACTAGTCCTAGCGAGGGTAGAAATCCTAACTAGCCCACTCAGCTGTCATCTAGGTACATTATCCCATGACAAATCAGGACTTGGGGGAACAGTTGGAATAAAATGGCCCTACTTTTGACTCCATCTAGTAATTTATCTCATAAATTTCATTGGAACAGTATTTGTGCTTTTAGATTCTCGCGGTTTTTTTAAAGACAATTTTTTAGACTTTTGCCCAATCTGTTCCTCTGGAGATTGAAACTCTTTCCCAAACCCACTTACAAAAACATTCCCCATGCCGTTTCTTACTTTCGCTTCTGTGACCTTATCGCAGATGTCCTTGAACAGCCCCTCTCCCAAAATACAAAAAAGAAGAGAAGAAGGACTGATTTTCCTCATCTCAGAAATGCTGCGTGCATGTCAAACCCTTAAGGGATCACTGGCCCCACCCCTTAGCAATCAAAATTTCATTTGAGCGCTGATGAAAGACCCCAAGGATTAGCACTAGATAATATTATATGAATAAATAG
>RJWT010015018.1:0-20684 GCA_004365215.1 Cuniculus paca
GAATCAAGATTGTGCTTTTTAAAAGCCTGTGCCCTATTCACCTGTGTGTTTTCATTTAAGCTGATTTGATTTTTTTGTGTTGTGAGGTCGATGCTTACATTTTTGCAAGACATTGCACATATGCGCATTCATATTTTATGTCCTGCAGCTGCTAATTTTCTGAAATGTGGAAAGTAAGCATGCCAGATAGTTTTAAGAAGATTTGGATAAAAATAAAATGAAAATCTCTTCCCCATTTTGTATATTAGCATAAGAAATACATAATAAAAGCAGTAATTTTGAATCTTTCCCTTCAGTGTCTCTTGAAATAATGTTTTTCTTTTTAATCATTTATATGTTGGTAAATGTAGTCCAAGTTTGAAACTTTCCTGGATTGCTGCATTGTAAAGCCTTTTCCTTATTTCAAATTTATATGAGCTTCTTTTGCTAGATAAATTAGATTTTTGTACAAATGGTAAATTAAAACTATGTGTCTGTAAAATGTATCTGCATGTTCTATGTTACATTCAAGACCTACATTTTTCTAGGAATATGTTGGTAGTCTATTGTGAGATAGCGGAAAAGGTCATAGTTTCAAGTATTGAAAATCAAATTTTGATTTTTCTCTTTATTTTGTGACCCTGGAACAGTTGGTGATTTTCCCTCTGACATCATTTCTTCAGTCCAAGAGTAATTCTGGCAGCAACTTCATAGGATAATCTCATGGAGTCGATGAGACAGTACACAAATCCCATGGAGGTACTGAGACAGGCACATTGGTGACCATCAGTAAATCTTAGCTATTGCAATGATTCACCTTACACAATTGGAAAAATAACAGAATTTTCTCAATTTTGAAATCATTAAATTTCAAATTGCAAAATTCTTATGTGTAAAATAATCATCCATTTTATTGTTAGATAACTTTAGTAAAAGAATAGGAGGTTTATTTTAAAATTTACATTTACTTACTTATTTTAGAAAAGCAATATATTCACATTAATCAAAATTTTAAATATATATTTATATATAAATACACTAAATATATAAATAATTATATATATATACATATATATATATATATATATATATATATATATATATATATTCTAAAGTACAAATGCATTCAAGCAACTTTTCTAATATCACCTGTATCTGTAAGAGGCATAAGAAAGGTTAGAATGAAGTGCTGTTGCAGAACGCCTTCTAGATAGAAGAGCCAGGAAAGTATTCTATGGAAGGCAGCATTATTCAACCTTAACTGAAGACAAACTGGGAGAATCTGGGCTATGGGCTGAGAGAAAACAAGTTATGCAGCTTAGAGGGAAAAGCATCATTCTATGTATGTCGCCCCCCAAAAATAATGTATTTGAAATATTTTACTCTTGGAAAAGTTTAGTGATTTTTAAGTCAGAGTTATGAAACTCTCAGATAACTTGGTACTATTGAAAAGACAAAAGTGGCAGCCTCTTTGGGGCAAATTATGCTTATTTGATCATCAAAAAGAATGAAATTTTGGGTTATAGAATTTGTAAAGTCCATCAAAAGGTATGAGAAGCTTTTAGTATAAATACATTAAAATGTCAATATATTTAAGATATATGTAAATGCATGCAAAATCTAACATACACCATGTACTAAAAGGTTATGACATATATAATGTGATATTATTTATAACATCAAATATAACATGATTTATATATTTAATTTATAGAGCTTAATATTAGTAAATTAGTAAATAGATCCCAAATGAGAATAACTAACATGCATTTTCTGCTTATGTCCATTTTCATTAATGTCATTGAATTAATTATATATTGTTTGTTAAGATTATCCTAAAACGTAGCATCTTAAAACAGCATTTCTTATTTCAATCAAAGGAAGACACTTGTAAGAGTGACTCACAATGGTGATTATGGGTTGTGGTTAGCTGTAATCACAAGGTTTGCCTGTAAATCTAGGGTCTACTACTTAGTTTACACATATTAACGCAGTTCCTTGAGGGTTAGACTTGAGCCATTCTAATTTCTCTTATATTGACTCTTTTCAATGGAAACAAAAGGAAGAGCAGTCAAAATTGAAATCACAATACTTCCTTATAATGTAGTCTCCAAAGTTGCACTCCCTGATATTTATTTTTTTAGCTATTATAACCAAATTACTAAGTCTTACACACATTCAGTAGGAGGAGATTTAAAGTTCAATATTTGAAGATAGAAATAGCAAATTATGTAGGGGTATATGTTGTTGAGTCTCTCAGTTATTAACCATGTAATAGGGAGGCAAAGAAGTAAAATAGTGTTTTCTAAAAACATGTATTAAATGTTCAGAAAAGAAACTCAGTTCTATAAATATAATAAATAGTGAACTTAGAAATAAAATTTTAGGATCATGTTGTTATTTGGAATGAACCAATTAAGAAGACAAGCAAAATTTTCTACAGTACTGACAGGTTAATGAAAAAATATGAGTTTAACTGACCAAGCAATAACTTAAAATGAACAGTAACATACCAAACAGAAAATATAGAAGTCCCTTTTCTCATCTTCATTGTGGTTTAAGAAATTTATATTTGTAATCTCATGGAAAAGTCACTGGAATTCTAGCAAGTTAATTCCAATCTACCACCTCTAGTCCAGCCCGTGGCAAGAAAAAAGACACTAATACATACTTACAGTCATGGAGAGCCAAGGGGAGTCCTAAATTTGGCCAGGATGAAAGTTCCTCAGAACAGAGGCCTAACCCAGATTTTATTAATTCATGAAGAAGTGAATGACTAGAAGATGAATGACTAGAATAATGGTTGGAATTACATGAATATTGTGAGCTGGGCTAGCTAGGAGACCAGATAGCACTTCTGCAATATGCAGAGAGAAGCATATGCAGAAAGTTCAATCTGCATAACACAATTGAGATAGCATTTAAGGTTTAGGAAGCGGTGCTTCAGTTCTGATGTGCAAACTTTTGTGTCCTGGGAAGTCATAGCCTCATATCTCCAGGCTGAACGCAGTTGACAACTCTGGAGCATTGGTTCTGCATCCTACTGGGCTTAGCCATTTAGGGAGACACTGAGGCAGGGAAACAGCAACAGTACTTCAGTTAGCCTTATTTATATTGCTTAGAGCCAATTAAAGGGAAAAGGAAATAGCTTAGTCTGCTCTTCACGTATCATCAGTACATGGAGATTGGGCCAGATTTAGCCTAAGTGGAGGTAATTGCTCTTTACTCAAGGAGAGTCATCCAGGTGGTCCTCTATTGGAGAAAAGAACTAGCTCTCATGAAATCGTATTGCTTCAAACTTATGAACTTGAAAGTACTCCAGGAAATAAATGTGACATTTGACTGCAGCACACTGGTGTGCTGACTGGTCGTGGTCTATAACTGAAAGTAAATTTTTTTCTACCCCGAAAGTAAATTATTTATTAACCTAGAATTGTCTTGGGTGAAGAAGCAGTCTTTACTACTGGGACTGGATAAGGTCAATGTAACTTCAAAGTTATAGAGTGAATATGGTAGTGTGGTGAAATTCTAAGATGATTTGAAACTATACAGAAATAAGGAAAAAAAATCATTAAATTATTAGTATTATTTTTCATATAAATGCAAGGTTTATAATAACCATAGTATTTTGTTTACACTTTTCTTTCAATTTAAGGTATCTGTAATGTTCTGAAAACACCACTATCTCATCAAAAACTTTAGCAACACCATTGCTAGCCTAAGATTTCTCAGAAATATTTGTATATAATCTCTTCACAGTGTAATGAATTGATTTGTTCTTCATGCATTAAATAAAATGAATAATGCAAATAAAATGAAATGAATAAGCCCATTCATATCTTCAAATTTAATAAAATGATACTTGGCTCTAAAGAGTTCTCAGTGATTCAGATTTCTTTCCTATTAATCTTAATGAATCCAATCAGTATATTTGTCTGATACACAGCTGAATAACTTTGTATGTTTCTGAAATCTAAATAATTTGAAAATAGTTACATGTTTATTTTGAGAGAAGAAGACTGTTGAGGATACTAAAGGAAGACTTTGTGAGAAAAGTATCTCAACTGAAGAAAAGAAATCTAGAGAAAAAAATACATTGAGTTGGCTGATGGAACAAATGTCCTAAAAGTAGCAAAAGTGATCTTGTTGCTTATTGTCTGTTAAGAGCTAAGAAGGAGTTTGGTTATTTGCTTTTTTCAGCAGGGATTTGTAGAAACTTTCACATTTTATAAGGTAAATTACACAGTGAATTTAATATATTCAGCAGAATACATGATTCAAAATTGATATCTTTAAATTATAATGAAAGGAAAAATAGGCTGAAAATCATGATTACTTAAATATTGTTATTTACTTGGCACTAACCAAGCAATTAAATATGAACCAGGCTGAAGAACTGCCCATTGAATAAATATGGTATAAAGTCTAAATAATTAGAAAGGGGCATTGAATTGAAGAAAGTGAAACTATGATAATTAATTTTACTTTTTGTACATCTTAAGGATTATTTCCTGTAGCACAGGGAATTAGGCAAATATCAACTAAAAATGGCAGGGAAAATTTGAAAAATACAAGGATAAATTGGAAGATATGTCTTGAGTCTATATCTAAGTTTATACTCTTCATAGACTCTAAATATTTCCATCACATTTCTTTTTTTATATTAATGCATATTAGATATATATTTTTATTTATTTTGAAAAAAAAATACAACCAAACAAAACAAAAGAGTAGAGTCAGTCACAACAAAACAATGAACATGGTACATGACTTCTAAACAAGGTAAAAAGCAATCAATAATGGCTACCATAATGCCTCTTGTTATCTGCAATATATCTGCCCATTCCATCAGGGATGAGTAAAATCAAACAAAATAAAACAGTGAAAAAAAATAAAACAAAAGAAGAACAACAGGGCAGAACAATGTAAGCAATACAGAAGTTCAAGATACTAGTAGAAGAGCAGTGGCTACCATAATGTTTGTTATCTTCAGGATAGTTGCCTCTACCTTCAGAGATGCTACAATCAAACAACACAGAATAGAGTAAAGTCAATCAAAACAAAACAATGAAAGCAATACAGGGTTTCTAAACAAGACAATTGGACATCCTCGATGGCTGCAATGATATTTTGTTGTCTTTAAAATAACTGTCCATGCCATCAAGTATAATAAAATCAAATACATCAGAATAAAATGAAACTAATCACAACAATGAAGACAATATGAGTTTCAAATCATGCTAATAGATTAACAGTGGCTACTTCCTTCCCTTTTTAGATAGTTCCTCCCCTTTGGATTTCCCAATATGTATTGTGCATTTCAGATCCCACTAACTCTGTTAGTTTGTTATACTAGAGAGGCAACACGAAATTCACCCATGTGACTCTGAACCATTTCATCCATGAGCATGATCGCCAGTTGCCTCTATCCACCTACAAGTCATCACATTTCTTAAAAATCAGTTTTAGTACTCCAGTGGGTCAATCCAAAGCAAAGACTTCGGATTGCTATAGAGCTTGGTAAAAAATCTAAAGCAAAAGTGTCTTATGCAATATTAGAACTAACAAGAGGCTTCCGGATGTTAGTCAAGTACTTTACGTCTATAAAAACACTTGACAGTTCACTCATAACAGCCACAGATCGTTGGGTTCTATCTAATTTCTCTTTTAAAAAGCCTGGCATAAGGCTGGAAAATATGAATTTGTAGCAAATTTTGAAATGACACCAATGTTAATGGTCCAGAAGTTTCTCTGTGTGAATCACTATCCAGACAAGTCTTGTACATGTGCACTAGCAGTATGTTTAAGAAGGTGTGCTTATACTGTTTGATCAATTTCGCATACCCATATCTTGTAATCTGAGAAACTACCCTGAAGATAACAATATGCAATATACTAACAATTGTTAATTTCCTATTATCTTGTTTTGAAATTCTGTATCATTTTTTCTTTAAAATAAAATAAAAACTAAAGTTATAGCAGCATGAACCATGATTAAATAATACTGCAAACATCCCATTGTGCCAAAGAAAAGAAAATCTGAATAGCTTATAGTATATTCAGACAAGTGAACATTTTATAGTGATACCAAAGAATCAACATCAACATAGCTCTTTCTCAAAAACAGGATGTTAGTGCAAAAAAAGCAAAACCTTTAAAGTTTGTTACTAAACAAATTTAGGCATTGTTCAGGGATACATTTAGTTCTGATAAACCTTAATCGCAAGAAAGTTAATAACCCAATGGATGTTGATTGTCCTTTTCCTAAAATACTTAGGAATAGAAATGCCTAGAAGTTTTGTATATTTTAGATTTTGGACTATATATGTAGACATAATAAAATATCTTAGAAATGGGGACCAGGTTCTATACACAGAATTTATTTGTGATTTCTATATGCGTTAGGCATATATTTAAAGATAATTCTATATAGTATTTTTCATGTAGCTTTATTTTGACTCTGACTTGTCACATGAGATCAAGTATGGAATTTTTCACTTGTGGAGTTGGTAAAAATGTTTTGAATTTTGGATCATTTCAGATTTAAGATTAGAGATACTTAGTCTATAATCATATTGTTCTCTTGTGTATGCAATTAATAAAATGTATAAAGATGAATCTATTTCTAAATCTAGGAAATAAATAATTGAGTATTTTATTCTGAATGGACAGAAATACAGAGAGATGATGCAAACTTTTTCTTTCTAAGTTATACAATATGTCACAGTAAAAAGCAATGAACTCTCCCCCCCAAAATAGTAAAGGAAACAAATCTTAAATAAAAGTAACAAGATGTATGTAGAAATTATTATATGTAGAAATTAACAGACTAAAAATGCAAAAATCACAAAAATCTAAATCATAAGATGAAATAACTTCAAAAAAACTGTTTTCTTACAACATAATTTTAATTGAAAGATCTGTAAAATATTGCAATGTCAATTCAAATTTCAATAAAGTTTGAGGAATAAAAATTTTATTAAATATTAAAGTTCAAAATATCTAAATAAATCTTATTATAAAAGAAGCATTCATTTGACAAGACTTTAAGAATTCACTGAAACTAGAATAATGAAAACTTTTTGCTGTAGCTACAAGCAAAGAAATAAAACAAAATAATACTGACAAAGAGATTCATGAGAATATTGCATAGACGAAAACAAATACCTGTGGGGGAAAGACACAGCACATACTGTTAGCAAAATAAGTCCCTGGCATGAAAAATGTAAACAAGAACAACTGATTCATAGAACAAGTTGAACGTTCTGTCTAAACATCTTCAATTTAAAATTCTCCAAGACTAGACAGTTCTGACCAATGACATGATGCCACAATAGGAAAATTCTAAATGAGCTAATGTCACAAACTGCACGAACACTAAAATATTGTACAAAATTATCATTTTACTAGGTGTATAAGTTATATATGAAACATAAGTAAATTATTTATTTAGACTTGGATGCCATCACCAAGATATCTTTCTCAATATGTGAATGTAAATATTTTAAAATTAGAAAATATGATATTTAAAATACTTGCATTTCCAATAATTTCAACTGATATACTTAAAATGCCCATGTAAAATGAACACAGATATAGCTAATTAAAGTGTATTAAGTAAAGAAATAAAATATTTTGTTACCTCCCTCAAGGAACATTTTTATTTTTTATTTTATTTATTTATTTTTTTTGCGGCACCAGGGATTGAACTCACGACCTTGCACTTGCCGGCAGGTGCTTAGGCCGCTGAGCTAGATCCCAGCCCTGTTTTTGAGACAGGGTCTCACTATGCCATTCAGGCTGGCCATGAGCTCACTTTGTAGCCCAGGCTGGTCTCGAACTCACAATGATCCGCCTGTCTCAGCCTCCCAAGTGCTGGGATTACAGGAGTGAGCCACCACGCCTGGCTTCAAGGAACATTTTTAAAGCCAAAACAAAAGATAAAAAGTGTGTGTGCATGTGTGTGTGTGTGTGTAACTACTATTTGAAGTGTAAACAGTTTATTATTTTATGGCTAGGAAAATTTGTAAAGTCATATTCTATGAATTCTTTGATAAAAGTGTACAGATATAAGCACACATAATATATATACATATCTAAAGTTATATAACAGTTGGTGGAAATAGCATAAATAGCAAGGTTGATCTGGAGGTAAATCTGCAAATGTGTAATGAAATGAAGTACATACTGAGATATGCAATTCATATCTATTCACCCCATAAATACTTACATAGTTACAGTTAAGATCAGATTCAAAAATATGCTTAGCATTTAGATTGTTAGCATTTAGATGAAGAATACTTTGATACTTTGAATTGTTGGCATTTAGATGAAGAATACTTTGATGTCTATTTTAGAAAATACACATTTAAAGGTGGAAAAAACTTAATAGAATATGGGGAAATGTGGTTGAATTGTAAAATATAATAAACTAAAAATAATAAAATATGTACTAATATGAAAGCAAAATAAGTTAAAACATGTTAATGAAGTTATAAGGCTCACAACATGTTATTTAACATAAATTCAAAGGAATAATTATACATACAAACATATTCCTTTGTTTGCACATACACACACAGGCACACCCACCCACACACAAACATGTTCAGAGTAGATGGGTGGTGATTGTGAATGAAAAATAGAAGTAAAAGTAGAACACATAATTAATTTGAATGAAAAACTTTATGAAGTTATTGAAGACATTATGTTTGTTATTCACCAGGAAATGTGATGAACTCTTATATATGTACTGGAAGACAAAAAAGAAAGTGGAAAGAGATACGAGCAGAGGAAATGAAAGGAAAGGAAAAAAGAATGAGAGAAAAAAAGAAGAAAGAAAACAATCAGTAAACTTCCATTTTTTAAAAAAAAGTTTTCTATAAATTATATTAAAAATACAAACCATTTGTCACGAGATTGAGTCATCGTGCACTTGAGGGAGATTTATTATATACATAAAAAATGCATCCTTGGAATATGGAACTAATGTTTCTACAAATTTAGAAATTCTTTCAGTTACAGGAGAAATACTAGACTCTTTTTAAATGTGTCAGGAAATAGGAAATTGGAGTTTGCTCGCTCTGGTTTAAAGAAAAACACAATTGTGCAACTTCTGGTATAATTAGTTAATTCTTGAACACTTGAATGTTATCTTCTGCTGTTTCTATGTAGCAGAAAATCATGGCATGGTTCTCTCGAAGTAATGGATGTGCCTGTAAAATGCAGATAATCTAATAAGTAAATGTATACATTTGCATTTATCAGGTCCCGTGGCACAATTGCCATAAAGAATGTGCCCTAAATTGCCAAAATTATGATTGTTAAGCAAAGGAGGTTATCTTTTTGTCTCCACAGTCATGAGTATTAATAAAACAAGTAGATTTCAGAGGAAATATAAAGCACATTAGGAAGTATAAAAAATTGATTTTTAATTTAGAAAGTCAATATGATTTTACCTAAGTATCATTCATGTGGAATCCATTCCCACATATCTTAAAGTTTTGTAACTGTATTTGAAATATTTACTTTTACTCTAATAATTTTTAAACTCTGATTTTTTTCAAAACTTCCAGATCACTAATCTCTTTTATTTGCAATTGTGTACCTACGTCTTTCCCTGGCTGGTGTCTAGTATCATTTCTCCTATATTTCTTGGCTGAAGCCTGTCACACACCTCAGATATTTGCTGGAAAGGCACTAGCAAGTTCACTTTTTGACATTGTTTATTATCCGTTCCTAGATTTGCTTTCACTTTGGATTTCCGTAGTCAGGTTGCTTATAGTTTACACATATGTGTTTCCAATATAGATTCTACAACAATTAGAGCTGCTGTGGAATTTCTTAGATGTATGTCACATAGCACTGTAATAACCCTTCAATTTTGCCTAAAGCTGTCTTAAATTATGCAGCTGCCTATATACAATTTGATTAATGCTAATTAATACAACTCCTCTATTCTACAGCTATTCACTTCATCTCCAGTTTATTTTTCGTTTTTATAAATTTATTTTGAACTGATACATGAAAGTGGAAATTTTTTACACTTATATAAACATGCAAAACATGAGTTGGTGGTGGTGTCATATGAGGGGTAAATCTACCTTGGTTCCTCTACTCTCTGCCTGCTGGTTATCGTGTCGTGAGCAGCCTTCCTCTGCTATGATCCACTCCAGAGCTTTCTGCCTTGGAGACAACTGACCATGGTCTGAAACCTCTGACCCTAAGAAATGTCTATTCATTTCAAATGCCCATCTTTGAGTTAGGGGGTGTATGATTTTTTTAAATAATTTTTATATATTCTACAGGTTAGTCCTTTGCTTGAAGAATAGCTGGTAAAAATATTTTCCCATTCTGTGACTGTCTTTTCACTATTTGGTGGTTCCTTTCATTGTGAAAAAGCTTTTTAATTTGATATGATTCCAATTGTTTATTCTTTGCGCAGTATTTCCTGAATTGTTTCTTTTTTGGTACTGGGAATCAAACTCAGGATCTTGTATTTGCCAGGCTAGCATCATGCAACTGAGCTATATCCCAAGTCCAGTACTTCCTGTGTGAGAGGGCATTTGTTCAAAAAGTTTTTGCCTAAACCTATGTCTTTGAGCATTTTACCTATTTTGTCTTTTGAAAGTATTTCTGTTTTTATATTTAGATCTTTGAACCATTTCAATTTTAGCTTAGTGAATGGTGAGAAATATGGGTCTGGTTTCAGTCTTGGGCATGTGGAAAGCCAGTTTTCCCAGCACCACTTACTAAAGTGGCTATCTTTCTTCCAGTGAAGGTGACAGAGGTGGCTGCTTTGTCAAGGATAAGGTGACTGAGTGTGATTGGAGTTGTTTCTGGATCTCATACTCTGTTTATGGACCCTCATGTATCTTCTTTGCCAGTGTCTTGCTGTTTTTATTACAGTTGCTTTGTAGTACAATTTCAAATCAGGAACGCATCCTTCCTTACACTTGTTGCCAAGAATTGCTTTTGATATTCTAGTTACATATGAGTTTTAGAATTGTTTCCTCTAGTTCTGTGATGTAAGCCATTGGTATATTGATTTAAAATGCATTAAATTTGTTTAAAAGTTTTGGAAGTATGGTCATTTTCGCTATATGATTCCACCTATACAAGAATAGGGGATGTATTTGTATTTTCTGATATCCTCTTCAGTTTCTCTTTTCAGAGCTCTATAATTTTCTACATAAAGTTCTTCACTTCCTCTGATAGATTGCTTCCAAATTATTTCACTTTCTTGATGCTATTGTGAATGGTGTTATTTCACTGATTTCTTTCTTGGTGAGTTTGTTATTCATGTACATAAATGCTATTAATTTTTAAGTGATGATTTTATATCCTGCCACACTACTAAATTTGGTTAATAATTCTAAATTGTTATGGTTTTTGTCTAGGTGACCCCCCAAACCTCATGCAGTCTTGGAGGCGACTGAATCTAGCATTGTGATTGGTTCATTTTCTAGTGCTGGGATTAGTGTGTGAATGTTGCACCCATCCAGGTGTGGAGTCAGCATACAATGTAAGTTCATGAAGGAGTGGTGTTTTTCCCTCTTTTTCCTGGTTTGCTCTCACTGCTTGTGGGTCACCATGAATCGCTGCCCCTCGGCAATGCCATCCTGCTGGGAACTAGCTGAGTATCACTAAAACTTCCATAACTGTAAGAAATCAACCTTTTCTTCTCTAATTTTGGGCACCAGGTATTTTGTCTTAGCAATGAGAAAAAAAGTAACAGAGACATAAGTTTTTTGATAGAGTTTTTGGGGTCTTCTATGTAGCATATAATGTTATCAGCCAATAATGATAATTTAACTTCTTCCTTTCTTATCCATATTTTTTTTATTTCTTTGTCTTATCTAATTGCTTTAGTCAATATATTCAGAACTGTATGGCACAGCAGTGATGATAGTGGGCATCCTTATCTCATTCCTAATTTTAGAATGAAAGCCTTTAATTTCTGACTATTTAGTATAATGTTGTCCATTGATTTGTTATGGGTTGCTTTTATCAGACTGAGATAATTTTAATTTTCTGTAAGATTTTTATTATGAATGAGTATTGGTCTTTTTCAAATACTTTTTCTGCATCTATTAATATAATCATATTACTTTTGTCCTTAGTTCTGTTAATGAGGTGAATTACATTTATTGATTTGCTTATGTTGAACCATTCTTGCATTATTAGCATGAAGCCTACTTGGTCATTGTGCATTATTTTTTTGATGATTTACTGCATTCTGTTTTCCAGTGTTTTACTGAGGATTGTTTGAATCAGTGTTCATTAAGGACACTGACCTATAGTTCTTTTTCCAGGTTGAATTCTTCTCTAGTTTTGTTTCAGGGTAGTGCTTCTATAAATGACTTTGGGATTATTACTTTCATTGCAATTTCATTAAAGAATTTGAGCAGTAATGGTATTAGATCTTCTTTAAAGTTCTTGTCCAAATCAGCAGTGAATCAGCCAGGATGTGCTTTTTTTTTGCTGGTAATTTTCTATTATTTTTTTATTTCATTGACTCATATAGGATTGTTTAGAATTTTTATAGCTTCTTGATTCAACTTTGGAAATCCATATGAATCTGGGAACCTGTTTGTTTTCCATCTTATTTGAATACATGTCGTCAAGTAGGTACCGATGATCTTCTAGATTTGTTCAGGTGCCATTGTGCTTTTGCACCATTTTTTACTAATTACATGAATGTGTACCTTTAAAAATTTTTTTATAAGGTTGGCTAAGGTTTTGTCAATTTTATTTAATTTTTCAAATAAACAGCTCTTCAATTCATTGATTCTTTGTATTGTTTCCTTAGTCTCAATTGCATTAATTTCTTCTTCAATTTTTATAATTTATTTCCTCTTATAAATTGGGGTTTACCTTATTTTTTTTCTTCTAGAACATTTTTGTTTGTTTGTTTTTGGTACTGGGGATCAAACTCATGAGCTCATACTTGCCAAACAGGGGTAGGTGTCCTGTTTGTAGATAGTATGAATTTCAATGCAATATACATCAAAAGAGAAAAAGAAGGTCATTACATACTTGTTAAAGGAAAACTTGAAGAAGTGATAACAATCACAAATATGTATGCAATACATGCCAGTGCACCCAATGACGTAAAACAAATATTAATGGACATGAACAATCAAATGAGCATTAGCAGTTGTAATGGAGGACCTCAACACCCTTATGACACAAATAGACAAATCAATTATACAAAAAAATCAACAAAAAATATCACAATTGAATCAAACCTGCAAAAAAATGGACTTATTAAATGTATACAGAGTGTTCTACCCAACAACATCAAAATACACATCCTTCTCAGTTGTGTGTGGGATGTTTAATAAAATAGAGTACATATTAGCTCATAGAACATGCTTACGTGAATACAAAGAAATTGAAATTATCCCAAGCCTGTTATCAGAGCATAGAGTAATGAAACTGGAAATAAGTGGCAAAAGAAATTAAAAAGTCTACATAAATGCATGTAAATTTAATAACAATTTATTGAAAAACCAATGGGTTTTTCAATAGATGAAATTAAAGAAATTAGAGCTGGGTGTGGTGGCTCACGCCTGTAATCCCCGCACTCAGGAGGCTGAGAAAGGCGGATCGTTGTGAGTTTGAGACCAGCCTGGGCTACAAAGTGAGCTCAAGGCCAGCCTGAACAGCATAGTGAGACCCTGTCTCAAAAACACCAGGGCTGGGGATCTAGCTCAGCGGTCTAAGCACCTGCCCGGCAAGCTCAAGGTCGTGAGTTCAATCCCTGGTGCTGCAAAAAAAAAAAAAAAAAAAAAAAAAAGAAGAAGAAATTAGACAATTTCTACAATTAAATGATAATGCTGTCACAACATACTGGAACTTATGGGATGCAATGTATGCAGTCCTATAAGAGAAATTTATAGTGGTTACTTTCATATCATGAAAACAGTGAGTTCAAATAAACAACCTAATGTTGAACCTTAAACTTCCAGAATGAGAAGAACAAGTCAAGCCTAAAGCACATATGAGGGAGGAAATTATAAAGATCAGAACATAAATTCTTGCAAATTAGATTAAGAAAACAATGCAAAGATCAGTGAAACTAAGAGTTGATTCTTTGAAAGATCAAATAAAATTCATAAACCCTTGACCAACTTTATCAAAAATAGGAAAGTAAATACTCAAATACTAAAATAGGAAAGTAAATAGGAAAGTAAAATAGGAAAGTAAATAAAATAGGAAAAGTAAATACTCAAACCAGAACAGATCCCATATCTACTTCTAGAAACTTTGTTGTAATAAGATGGAAAACATAGAACAAATGGACAGATCCCTACATGTACAAGAATTATGATAGTCGAATCAAGAAGTTATAAAATTTTTAAGTAACCCCATATCAGTTATTGAAATTGAAAATGTAGTTAAAAACTCAAAAACAAAGAAAAGCCCAGGTACTGATAGGCTTACTGCTGAATTCTACAAGAAATTTAGAGACAATCTAGTGCCATTATTCCTCAGATTCTTTAATAAAATTGAAAGGGAAACAACACTCTCAAAGACCTGGGAGCAAGTATTAACCTCATACCAACACCAGAGAAGGAGCCTATCAAACAAGAAAATTTCATGCCAATCTCCCTAATGAACATAGATGCAAAAATCTTCAATCAGATATTGGCAAACAGAATGTAGCAAATTAGCTAGAAGATTATATAACATTACCAAGTTGGATTGATCCCAGGGATGCAGCGATGGCTCAACATGCACAAATCAGTAAATGTAATACACCATGTCAACAGAATCAAAGACAAAAATAACATGATCATCTCAATAGTTGCGGAAAAACTATTTAACAAAAACCAACAACCATTCATGAAAATAATCCTACAGAGAATTGGAATACATGGTCTTTATCTCAATCTGATAAAGCTATCTATGACAAATCATCAGCCAACATCATACTTACTAAATGATCAAAAACTAAAAGCTTTCACACTAAAATCAGGAAAAAGATAAGGTTGTTCACTATCACTATTTCTATTCGTTATATTTCTGGGAACTTAAGTGAAAGCATAGACAAAATAAAGAAAGTAAACGAGTAGAGATGCAAAATGATGAATTTAATAATCATTATTTGCAGATAACATGATACTCTACATGGAAGATCCCAAAAACTTCACCAAAATACTTCTAGATTTAATAACTAAATTCAGTCAAATAGCTGGACACAAAGTCAATGCTCAAAAATCAATAGCATTCCTTTACAAAAATAAACTCACTGAGAGAGAAATTAAAGAAACACCTTTCACAATAGCATTGAAAAATATGAAATTCTTTGGAATCAATCTAAAAAGGAAATAAAATATCTTTACAGTGGAAACTAAAATTCTCTAAAAATGAGATCAAAGAGAATATTAGAAAATAGAAAGATAACCCTTGCTCTTTGGCAGGAAGACCCAAACCAGTGAAAATGGCTGTAGCCTCATAATTGTTATATGAAATTTGTGTAATACCAATCAAAATATCATTATTATGCCTCACAGAACTAGAGAAAACTGTCCTAAAATTCACTTGGAACCAGAAGATTTCTAGAATAACAACAACAATTCTTGGCAACAAAGGCAAGGAGGGGCATACCTTGCAATGCCTGACTTGAAACCATGCTACAGAGTTACCACCATAAAAACAGCATGGTACTGGCTAGACAAACAAACAAACAAAAAACAGACCTGAAGATGCAGAAACAACTCTAAAAGCACTGTTTTAACTTGTCTTTGAAAAGGGGCCAATCATGTTCACAGGAAGAAAGATAAACTCTTTAATAAATTGTGTGGGAATAACTGGCTTTCCACATGCTTAAGACTAAAACTAAACTTACGTCTTTCACTACACAGTAAACTAACATTGAGATTCTATCTCACTCCAGAAAGAATGGCTATTATCAAAAAATGAACCAATGACAAATGTTGGTGGGATTGTGGGGAGAAAGGAATGATTTTCCACTGCTTGTGAGAGAGTAGACTGGTGCAACCACTGTGGAAATCAGTAGGGAAAGTCCTCAATAAAATAGGACTAGGGTTCTTATTTGACCTAGCTATTGCTTTTCTGAGTATCTTTCCCAAAGAATTAAAGGCATCACTCTAAAGATATATTTGCATATCCATGTTGTTAGCAGTACATTTTGTAATAACTCTATCGTAGAAACAACCGAAATGCCCAAGAACAGTTGAATGGTAAAAAAGAAATTTTTTTAATACAGTGTAGTACTGATCAGTCATAAATAAGGATAAACTTGAAACATTTACAGCTGAATGGATGAATCTTGAAGTCATATTCTTAAGAGAAATAAATCAGACTATTTGTGTAAATACCACACTGTGTCTCTTGTGTGAAAGACTAAAAATGCAAATAAGAACCAAAATACATAATAAACATTGTGAAGTAGAGAGATTGTTCAAAAGGAAAGGGAAACGTGGGGTGGGAAGAAGAAAAGGAATAAAATGAGAAAAAGGATAAAATTGAAACAAAGTTTTATATATAAGGATGGGAAGAGGGGTTGAAGGACAGGGAGCAGAGTCCCCTTAAAACATGAACCAGATCAAGCTTTTCCTCCTTTAAATTGTGGAGACCTGGTAGTGTGTCCCAGCAATGGGAAAGCAAACTAAGAGAGATGCAATGGATAATAAACTACAAGAAGATAGAAGAGAGAAATTTTACAGTTAGCATCATAAAGAAATGATAAATGTTTGAGGAAATAGACATCTTTAACCTGATTTAAACATTAGGCAGTGTATCAAATCATTATATTTATCATCATTAATATTAAATTTTACATTTCAATATCAAAATACATTTGTAAAACCTTAACTGAAAACACAAGTTTTGTTTGAATAATAACACATTTCTTATTAGATCAGCTCAAGCAAAATAATATATTATTTTTGTCTCATTATATTGCCTTCATATTAACAATTTATTTTATTTTTCAAGCATGTGGCCCAGTGACTTTCTGCTTAAATGAAAGCATAACACTATTGTATGAATGAGCCTGCAATGACTGTAGTGTTGTTGATTTCTCAGATTCTATCAAGATACATTTCAATTGCTCCCTATACAAAGTATGAAGTAAAGTCAGAACATAGAGCGAATGCTTAAATTTTTAAAATATAGTAAAAGACACATTGCCATCAATCTCCCTCAACATAGGCCCCATTGCTTTGAAAGTTTTTAAAGTGAATCATGCTTGTTACTTGTGGAACACTTTTGGAAGACCTCTTTCTTGATTGTCTCCATGAGATGGCATTAAATATACAGTGAATGCTGCTCATGAGTGGCATCCAAAAGAAAGGGAGGGTTCTAAAAACATTTTGGGGTATTCTCATCCACCGTATACACTAAGTCTGACACCACATGACTTTTGGCTTTTTCCTAAGATCAAAAGGACTCTGAAATGTAAACATTTTGAATCACTTCAGGATATCCAGGCAGTGCTAACTAAAGACACTCACAACATGGGAATAGCACCAAAGAGGGGCAGGGACCATATGTAACTCACAAGGTCATGACTTTCCAGTCACACCCAGAAATGTGCTTTACTGATGTGCTGGGTGTTTCCTCAGCTAATCAGGATGACACAATTAAGGTTAACTGCCACAGTACCTACTTCACAATAGCATATTAGAACTTCTGTGCCTATCCGTGAATTTGTATTTGTCTGGTTTTCAATTCTCCATCATGTTCTGAGCTCATATATTTTTGACCTTCTTTATAAGTAGGGCACTTGTACTGACATTTTCATGTATTTATTGGAGATTTTCCTTGCACAAAACTTCCAAAGTCCACATTCAGATGTCACAGATTGGATACAAGTACTGATGACTTATTTTGGTTCAAAAGCAGATGAATTTTAAATATAATATTCTAGAGATAGTATGGACAGTTAAATTGAAGCATTGCCAGAATTGGAAAGACATGAAAGATAGTAGGTATTCATCAGATTTGTCAAAGAATAAAGAAGTTACATCATGAACTAATAGGTGCTCTGACAGGTGTTAGGCAAATACTCCAAGTCAACTTGGATTTACTGATTGACCCTGAACTTCTTGCTTGTAGTTCTCAAGCAATACTGTAGATCACTCCTGGAATGCAACATCTTGAATTAGGTAGGTACTTTATAATCATCCTAGGATTTGTTTATCTTGCTTCTGCAAAAATGCTGTCCTTCACATTTGCAACTCAGAGCATCACATTCCTCTGAGGTATTCCAGACTGTAGTCCTTTTCCAGATTCTCTACTAGTTTTATTGAGCCTGGATATACCAGGTTACAATGCAATTTAAGCTACTTTTGTCACTTGCTGTCTTTCTGTACATAATGTGCTTCATATAATTCTATGCATATGAGTGTACTCTGTATCACTGGACTGAAATAGATTGGTGACCAGTACAGAGAATTATAGATAATCTAGTGGCAGGAAAATCTGCAGATCTTTTATGGTTTTGTTCTGAAATGTTCTCAAAATTTCATGTGTTGTAGATTTGATCTCCAATGTAGCTGGATTGAAAGCTGGAGATCTTTGATAGGGGATTGGATCATCAAAGTTCTAACCTCACCAATGGATTAATTCCCTTGGTTTAATGGACTCCTGAGAGATGATGAAAACTTTAGGATGTTAGGCCTATTTGGAGGAAGTAAGTCACTACAGGCATTCCCTTTAAGGGTATATCTTGTCCCCAAACCCCTTCCTATCTCTTGCTTTTTACTGTGAGGAGGGTGTCAGGATGTGAGCACTTTTGCATCAGCACCCTGCCCCATGACATTCTGCCTTACCACAGTCCAGAAAAAATGAAACCAGTGACCATGACCTAAAACCACTAAAACTGTGAAACATCATGTCTTCCTGCTTGACATTGATTTTCTTAGGTATCTTATCACAGTTACAGAAAGTTGACTAACACAATATATATTAGGGAAAATGGACTTACTACCTAAGATGAGAGTGTTTTGATATAGAAATGATCAAAATGAGATCAAGCCGACAATTAGAACCCAGAGGTAAGACTTATTCATGAGAGAGTTAGTACCATTGAAGAGAGTGAAAGACATGCTCTATAAAAAACAGAAGAATGAAGCTTCCCTACAAGTTTTTGTAGTAGCTTAGGATCTGATAATATTTTACCAGTTAGAAGTCCTCAGTTAACATATAAGGACTGTTTTAAAAGATGTAGTCTATAGGGGATTAACTTGTTTTAAGAACTGTTAACATTCTTTATGAAATGCTGACACTATCATATAGTGCCACTCATCCATCAAACATCTTCAGACTCAAGTGAAGAATCAGTGTTTTCAATGAAAGTGCCCTTCACGTCCCTAAAAAAGTAAGTTCAGCAATTGTTATCAGAATAACCCACATGTCAGCACTGTCACCTAGAGCAAATGTAGTGGAAAACTAATAATGTTTTGCCCAGCTGTGTAACCTGAAAAATTAGTGATATTTAAATTGACTAAGAGCAAGTAAAACTAGTGGGTTTATTTAGGGTTTACCCTAATAACGGTTTCATTTGTAAAAAGACACTCTGCTTCAGTGGCTTTATCAGAGTCTCATAATAGCATATTGGCAGGAAGAGAAAATCTTGCTATATTATTCATGGGCAAATTAATTTAATGGCCTTAGGTGTCTTTCATTACTGTTCAAGCCAATGAAAGGGTCCCTAATCACCTCTGAGTGGTCAAAAATGTAGGCAGTGTCCATTTGTAAGTAGTTTAAATTTACTGTTTTATTAGAGAAAAGAGTCTCATTCTAAGAAGATAAGGTTTAAAGAAAAAAATAAACTTGAGCAGCCAGGCTACCAGGCACTTTTCCCCAATCAGGATTCAGAAACAGATGCCATTAGTCAGAGCTAGTTAATGTTAGCTACATGTCAAGTATTTGACTTTGGGTACAGCTAAAATGTTCAGTTCATACTGTTATTGCACGAGTTTGGACTTGGATAAAAATTAATAGTGAATTCATACTATATGTCAGAGAATGGCCTAACTATGAGTTTTGAAATATGAATTCTCAAATTTCTCTGGCTGAAGGCACATAGAATTATAGGATGTAGATGTACTTAAAATAAGTGCTGAGTGACAAGTAATATTAGACATTGTGAAGGCAGGGATCTTAATTGTCTTATTTGTTGCTATATTTCCCCTCTCCCTAGAGAATCATTTCACTCAGAATGAACATTTAATAAATTTAATAAATATAATTTAATAAATATATGGTAAATTTAAAAAATAAAGGAAAGGAGTAGAAATTCCTATGGGGCAGAGTAAGGCATGTTATGACATAAATCTCAATTGTAAAATTGCCAGTGATAAAAGATGTCAATTAAAATAGTGTCACTGTGCATAACACAGTCCAAATGATCTTAAATTCAGATTTGACATATTAAATGATTATCATTTTTGTATCTAACACAAAAACATTGATCAGTCATGTAACTTTGTATAGTATAAGTGAATACCATGTGTATGTAACTTTTCTTGTTCATAATTTGAGCATTAGCCAAGAGGAAATAATCAGAAATTATAATAATGAAAATTTATTCATTTATTATTCAATTTATTTTGCTAATATTTTTATGAAATCACCTAAGTCTGAGACAAAATAACAATTTTGATTTGTAGAGACAATGTCTTCACTGAACAATCACTAAGTTATTAGATTAATCAACTAGAAAAGAA
>RJWT010015019.1:0-20693 GCA_004365215.1 Cuniculus paca
TTTGTTTGTTTGTTTGTTTGTTTATCAGAGCCTTTTTAAGTTGCCCAGGCTGGAATCACACTTGTGAACTTCATGATTTAGCATCTCCATCTCCAGTTGCTGGGATTATAGGAGTGTACAACCATACCCAGGCAAAGTCTTTTCAACAAATAACGCTGACTAACCTTACAGCCTTCACAAAAAAGTTACTCAAAATGGATGACAGATCTACCTGCAAAACACAAAATGATAAAACATCTAGAAAATTACATATAAGAGAGCCTATGACCCCGGGTATGGTGAAGGCTTTCATACAAAACATGAAAAGCAAAATTAATGAAAGAAATAATTGATAAGTTAGACCTCATTAAAATTTAAAACTCCTACTCTGCTCTTTTGATAATGCCAAAAGGATGAAAATACAAGTTACAGATTGGGAGAGTATATTTGCCAAAGACACATCTAATAAAGGACTATTATCCAGGTTATAGAAAGAATTATTAAAATTCAACATTAAGAAAACAAATCACCTGGTTAAAATAGACAAAACACATAAACAGAAACCTCATCCAAGAAGAAATACAGACAGCACGCAACCACATGGAAGATGTTCAACATCATGTGTCATTAGGGAATCCCCAAATGAAAACAATGAGGTATCACTATGCACCTATCAGAAAGGGCAAAATCCAAAATGCTGACATCGAATTCTGGTAAGAATACAGAGCAACAAGAAGTCTCACTTGTTACTGATGGGAATACAAAATGACCCGACCACTTTAGAAGATAATTTGATCATTTTTGAAAAATGAAACATGCACTTACCATACAATCTAGTAATCATTTTCCCTGGTATTTACCTGAATGAACTGAAAACATGTCTATATATAAAGCTACAAGTTTGTGGCAGCCTTACTCATCGCTGCCAAAATTTGAAAGCAGCCAAGATGCTTTTCAGTATGAATGAATACACTGTGGAATATTCAGACAATAGAATAGTATTCAGCACTCCAAAGTAATGAGCTAGCAAGCCATAAAAAGACGTGCAATGAGCAGAACCAATATTGTCAAAATGGCCATACTCCCAAAAATTGAAATACAGATTTAATCCAATACCTACCAAAATACTAACAGCATTCCATGCAGAATTAAAGAAAATAATCATAAAATTTACATAGAACCAGAAGACACCCTGAACAGCAAAAGCAAAGCAGGAGGCATCATAATGTCTGACTTCAAGTTACACTATAAAGCAACAATGATAAAAACAGCATGATATTGGCAGAAAAATAGACATGCGTATCAAAGGAAAAAAATAGAAGATGCAGAAACAACCTCATATACATTCAGCTATTTGATCATTAATAAAAGGGACAAAAACATATGTTGGAGCCCAGATAGCCTATTCAACAAAAGGAGCTGGGAAAACTGGCTATCTATATGCAGAAGATTGAAGTTGGACCCATATCTCTCAACATGTACTAAACTAAAATCAAAATGCATTAAATATCTAAACATTAAAACAAAACAATGACCTTACTGGAAGATAAAATAGGCAAAATGCTTGAAGTCATGGGTATAGGCAAAGACTTTTTGAACAGAACTCCAATTGCACAAGAAATATCAGCAAAAATCAACAAATGGTATTACATCAAATTTTACAACTCCTGCATTGCAAAGGAGAAAATCATCAGAGTGAAGAAAATAAAGATTTGATAAGAGAAAATTAAGACAAACCTTTTGCAAATAAGAGAGGTCAAAGAGATCAAGAGTGAGGTGAGGTGGGTGGTAAAGGGGAACGAAAAGATTTAGGAGATGCTATGTATATGCACGAAGCATCCGCAATGAGTGTAAACACTGTATGTCATAAACATGAATTAAAGAATAATAACCATAATGAAAATGGAGAGAGGGGTTCTAGAAGTTCAGGGAGGGAGGTGTGTGGAAAGGTGAATAAAAAAGAAGATGTGGTACATACATGTACTTGCTCCCTGAGATGAATGTCAACATTATGTATTGCAAATGTACTAATAGAACAGTGAACTCTAACATAAACTGTGGGCTTTGGGTACTAACAGTATGTCAGTGTGTGTTCATCAGTTGGAAGAAATGTTCCACCGTGGTCCAGGATGATGATCCTGGGGGACATTATGAGTGGATGAAGAAGACACCATGCAAGGAAACTGTGCTTTCTGCTCAATTTTGCTGTGAATCTAAAAATAAAGCTTATTATTTTAGAAAACCTCAGTGTGTT
Organism: Cuniculus paca; assembly: GCA_004365215.1. Taxonomy (NCBI): domain Eukaryota; kingdom Metazoa; phylum Chordata; class Mammalia; order Rodentia; family Cuniculidae; genus Cuniculus; species Cuniculus paca. The sequence goes on from RJWT010015019.1 coordinate 2,234, forward strand.
TATCTATCTGTCCTTTTGATAAAGAAAAAAATACATTGAAAAGAAATCACAAAAGTAGAACCTTTAAAAGATCTGATTATACTTTTAAAAGTATGTGTGCATATGACATTAAAAATCAAGCTACCATTAAGCAAATACTTGCTCTGAATTTCACTTATACTCTGTTAATATTCTTTTTATATAAAGCAATTTGAAAAGTACCTCCCCTGAAAAAAGACTAAGTTCATGACAGAAAAATTTATAGATAAAACATATCACTTAATGAGAACATGGTCTAATGTCCTTGTAATCAAACCAAACTATAAATTAAAATAATGATATCATTTATTAAATTAATAAAAGTTTAAGTGAATGAACTTAATGTTAATTAGTAAAAGAGAGATGGATGATCCCATACACTGCCACTGGAATTATGTAACAATAAACACCTACAGAAAAGCATCTTAAATTGCATGATGAATCTTAACAATTTCACTTTTAACCCCCCAATTCACTTCTAGAAAACTGCTCCAGACAATTATCACACAGAAAGGATTCATTCATTAAGATAATGAATTACTTATAAATGTTACAAATACAAACAAAACTAGATTGTGCTACATAGGCAGGAAACAATATTAAGTAATTAAATTTCATGTTTCTAGTGCTCTTAAAATGTTTAAAACATAATACCTAAAAATTGTCAATTTATTAAAAAGTTCAAAATACATATTTGAAAATATGTAGAAGATAATGACAGATATAAAACGATGAAATATTTTTCTACTTAGAGACTCAAAGAGAATGGGAAGTCTGTGAGGACCAGATAGTACAATACCTAATCAGAAAATAAATTTAGAGATAAAAGGTTTATATCAGCCATAAAAAATTAGAAAATATAATAAAAATAAAAAGTAAAATATTACACTCAAAAATCAATGTATAAGAAAAAGACTCATAGATATTTAAGCTCTGTTTGACAAAAGAGATGACAAAACTAAAAGAAAAGATAAATGGCAAGTGGAAAATATATTTGTGAATTTGAAATAAAGTTTTTACTCATAATCCATACAGCAAGTTAAAACATCAACAGGAGAAAGGAAACAATCCTTAATAAAATACCAAAAAAGACATGAAAATAATTTATTAAAGATAATGAAAATTATTACTAAGCATGTGAAAATTTGTTCCTACTGCACATGAGAAATATCAAAGAAACTGCTCTGGAAAACGAAAAGAATTTTTTTTTTATGTCAGTTAGATTGGCCTTAACTTGAGCATGAGATTAGGGTTGTTTTCTAATTGCAAGGTAGAATACAGATATGTATAAATTTTCTAGAGGTAAATTAGCAATGTTTGTTAGTAGACAACAAAATTTATAATATATATATTCGAAGATCTTGAGATTTCACTTCTATAACTTATTTTACAGATAGAAGATTTATGTAGTTAGAGGATGTTTACATCAGAATTCACGATAATAGAAAATCATATTAGATATGTCCTTGAAGGCATTTCATATTTACTAAGTCTAGAAGTAGCACCATCCAAGGAGGCGCAGGATGCATGGAGGAATTAATGCCCCGTGAGCAAACTTTGACCAATGGGAGACAGGAGTCAGCAGATAAATCTCTCTCCCTTCTTTCCTTCCTTGCCCTGAGATAATGTTTATGTCTCCTTTTAGAATATGATTCTCCAAGTCTGAGCAATCAATCATGTTTAATACTGAGCAGCAGTTAGGTCTAAATCACCCTCATTTGGGCTCTCCTGCCATCCTCATCTTACTTCCCTTTTCCCTCTCAGTTACCCTCTAGGATTGGACTAACACTCATTCAGAAAGTGTGACTGATCTGAAATTTTACCTTGCTTGTAAATGAACAATTTAGCCTGTCACAGGATATGCAGATAGGTGGTGGATGGATGAATGGATGGATGGACACATATACACATTCACATCTATACAGTGTTATGAATATTGCTCGATACACACATCTAGAAAATAAGAGACCTCCTGCTCAGAGACAATACAGTCTGTTACAGAAAGAGCAGCAACCAGAGCAACACCTTGCTTAGATTTTCCAAGCCCCAGTGCTTGCAGGGCAGTACCACAAACACCAGTTGACAACTACGCATGCCATCGGGTATATTATATGAGAGGAACCCCTAAACCGGAAGTCTCTGACCTTATATAATGCTGTTGACAGTGTCAATCCTCACCCTCACTCAGGAAAGGAAGAAACATTACCCTGGTTTTGAAATGTAAACGCATCTGAAGAAGAGATGGACAGGATTTTATGTAACTACTCGAGACTGTTTACTGAAAAAGATATGTCTCTGAGCTTTACTATCCTATGATGTCTCTTAATGAAAACATCCATATCCTGAATGAAAATGCCTTTATTCACAGAACCTGGGCCAAGCAGAAATGTGGAATATTCATGCAGAATTGTCTTCCAGCAGAAGCCCCACCCATACAGAAAGCTCAAGTGGAGACATTCCAACTGACAGACCAAGCTAACGTCAAGTCAATAACCAGGATCAGTGGTCAGACACATGAATAAACAAGTCTTTGCATGAGTCCAGACTCAGACCTGGAGCCATTCCAACTGATTCCAAAGTGGAACAGTGGTATCCTGTCCCTGGCAAGCCCAGCCCAAGACTAAAGGACCTGTGTGTGAAATATATACATTTTCGGGGTGGTTTGTTAGACAGTAATAGATCATTAGAACAACATGGGAAAGAGTTCATGATAAATTACACAACCAATTCACGGATGAAATATATAACTTGATTTCATGTGCAGATATGTGAGCGCACACACACATACACTCCCAGAAAGATAAACAAAAACATGTATAAATAGACAAAAAATTACCAAATGGTTTATTCCGGTTGGAATTGAAATTTTGACTTACATTATATGTAGTCATTGATATTTTTCTTAAAGTTATTGTATGAGCTACTGTCCAGTTGCTGAGACACAATACACAACAGACAGTTATTAATGGAAGACAGGTTTAGTTTGGATGTCTGGCGATTCAGCATACTGTTAGCTTGTGTCAAGGCAGAAACTACATGACAGAAGGGTGAGATGGAGCAAAGCTGCTTAATTCATGGGGGCCAGGAAGTAGAGCAATGGAACAGGGTCAGAGAATGAGTGAAGGACCCATATAGCACCCAGGACTATGCATCCATGACCTACTCATCTATACCCAGGAGCCTGTTTTCCTAATTTATACACGGTTCTTAATCCAGAGACATTGACATGTTAGGAGTAACAGTCACAGTACGCATTAGTTCTACTGGGAAGAATGTTTTGTTCTTCTAAAATAATTTATAAACATCTTAAACTCTGGATTATGTGTTCGAGTGTCTTTATTTTTCCTTCTATTTTCTTTTCCCACCATTTTTCTACAAAGAGTAGACAGTATGTGCATATGCAGTGATCAGAAGAGCACTGGGAATGCTTTCAGATAGTAGAAGCTTGTTTCCTTTAAAGTAGAAATGTCAGCTGATTTTTCCACAGTCTTGGTTACCATGTGAAATAACAGAATCTTTGGAGGACTTTTAAAGAGAAAGTACTGTCCTATACAGAAAGATAAATAATGTCTGTTCAATTATTATTTTGAAACGATATTGATTAACAATTTTCTATTTTCTCTCTAAAAGCTAGTGAAAACAGATTATGAAAATTCTTAAAGTACATAATTTCAAATTACAATTGTTAAGGATAAATGGCAGATATAATTTTCTTTAGCTTTCTTCATGATTTCAAACAATTCAATAAGCGTTTCATAGAAGAATAGTCAGTAATGACTATTTCTGTAGGTTATCAGACAAAAATGCAGCATTGTACTCTAATATGCAACACCCCATAGCTTCTGCACTAAATGATGACCTCAAAATCCAAGAAACGCAACACACTATAAATGTTCTTACATTAGGCAGAATTATTTTTGTTCAAAAATGTGAACTAACAGTATTATTAAATCAAAATACATACAAAAGATAGTATTTTTATAATTACCAATAAATCATTCCAAATTCTTTAAACTAACTAGTGCAACTCAGGTAGGTACACATGTATTTTAAGATATAGTATCTATTTTTCCACTTAACATGCTTCTCTTTTACATTTTCTTAAAGTGACTACTGTTATCTAGCAGTGGGAAACTAACACAAGGAATAGCTTTCAAGATTACATCCATTCCACTTTACTAAATCTCTGTGGAAAGAACACTTTGGGACAATAATAGTGAATACATACTTTATATAATGACAGAAAATCCACAGGTCTAACTTCATAGTTTTTAATATTAATATAAAATGTTGGTCATTTAAAATGTACTCCATTAAGGTTCATTCTGTTCCAATATTGCAAATGTGCTTTTTGTTCCTCTATCTTGATAATGCAGTAGCTTGAAACATATACTTAAAACATTACTAAACAACTCCATATTACTAGACCTCAAATCCTACAAAAACAGGTAATCTAGCCAAATGAAATAATTCAAAAAGTAACTGATACACGTACACTGAGAGGTCAAGATTAATAACATTAAAAACACCTAATCCACAGACCCTGACAACAAATACATAAAAATCAGCTAAAGTGATTGTAAGGCATCAGACTGCGAAATGCTCATCACCACCTTGAAATCAAATGTTTTGCTTGGTCTTTAGCAACTGTCTCTGTACACATCTATATTTCATCTGTGATGTGGTCCTGGAAGGCAGTGACTGTCCACATGCAGCTTTGCAGTCCCAGTATCTGGATAATGTCTAATATGAAACAAGTGTAAAACAAATGCACTTGCATAAAGAGGAAAGCAAAAGAGGTTTCTAGAGTTGTGTGAGTTTATTTCCTCTTAGGAATAGATGTGTCATTTTCCCAAAGCCATGTTGACAATGAAAGCCATGAAGAGATAATCATGTAAATTTTTAAAATCCAGTTCCATCATAATTTAAGAAAATATACCAAAACTAAAACATATGAAAAATATTCATTCAATTTAAGAATATACAGAAAAAAAGATAATAGCTCATCTACAGTGGAGAATCAAGGGCACACAAAATTTAGAAAAAAATTTATTTTAAAAGATTACTAACATTTCTGCCTAAGGAAAAGAATGGCTTCTAATAGAAAATAAAGGGTAAATAAAGTTATAGAACCTAAAGACCCGCATGTGGGACACTTCTAAGTGTTCTGCAAGACTAGACTGTTTAGGATAATGGAGATCAAACACTTACGATGTGATACAGTAGTATGACACAATTAACTACATCAGAAGTTGGGCATTCTGACTTCCCCTCCACTGCTGCCAACTGTTTAACCCTAGAAAAGTTAGCTCACTTCTCAGGGGTGCGTTTTATAGCATTTGCACAGGATGAATTACAGGATCTTCCCAAATTTTTCTACTTCTCTACTAGAAACCATTCTGGGTAGAAGTTGACCCACAAAGGAAAGAAATGAATACTTCATGATTCTAAGAGAGAATATTTAGTCTCCCTTAATCATCTGTCAGTTTTCAACATGAATGACATCTTTATTTTCCAAATCCAAATGTGTCCTTCCTCTTTCTTTCAAAACTTTGTCAAAAACTATTTTCCAAGATTCCTTGCTAAACATATCTCACCCCCATTGAAATACTGTAATCAATCCCACAATTAGATGTGTCATTCCTTAAAATAAAAATCAGACATACACTTGTCAGTCCATATCTTCATTTTTACTTGGGCTTCTATCTGGGTAGTCTCGTTACAAATTATAATTAATATAGGAACAGAAATCAATCCTGTCCATGCTCATAAAATAACATGGTAGATTCAACCATGAAAAACTGTACACTTATACAAAAATGTTCATTGAAAACTTTGGAAAATATAGAGCCTAATTTACTTTTTCTACGTGACTATTTTAACATCCCAAGTGTCATATACTATGGCAACAATTTCTCTGACTTAGTGTACTTTCTTCCAAAGCCAGTACATGCATAAATTTTTTGAGTTAAAAACAAAACCACAATTACATCAAAACTATCACTTAAACGCACTGAAGTTTTTTTAAAGTGAGACTGTAGGTGAAATGCAGTTCAAATGATTTAAACTATTCTTTTTAAGGTAAAAGGTTCTTTTTGTAGCAAACTTTAGGTACAAGACATATAGAGATTTTGAAAGGCTGTAAGTACACTTTGTTAAAGGTAAAATAATGCCATTGTCAAGATAAGTAGAAAAATGATGTTAATTTTTAGAAGGTAAACTAATCTTACCACCTGGAAATTAAAGCAGGACAAAAGCAACCTTCCATTAGACTGGTGATGTGTAAAGGAAGTGACATTATTTTATCTGATACAAATCCATGAAAAAGAAAAAAAATCAAGCTATTTTCTTAGAAAAGCTAAAAAAACACATATAAGTGTCGAGCAGCTAGTATGTTCTGACATGTCAAATCAATCCACCACTTTAGAGAAATTGACTTGGAAAAAAGAAGATTGTCCATTTCATCTTTCTTTCTGTACAAAAAACCAGTAGGTGTGTTTAATGAATACTTAGACCAAGATATGCTTTGAAATGTTGCCAAAGTAACATTGTGATAAGTGGTTTATTTATTTAAAAAAATTAAAAGTCAGTACTTTAGGACTACCAAATGCTGACGAAACAACTAGATACTCATTAAACAGGAGTGGTCTTTAAAGACAAGGAGTCCTGGGAACCCCAGCTATTTGGAAGAATGACTCATCATTAACCTTGATGCAACAAAAACCATCACTTCTGTCAGAGGCTCCCTAACAGTCATTCACCTGATTGATTTTAAACAGCACCAGAGAACAGGTCACTGTGTTCAACTGTCTGGGGATCATCTAACAGTTCACTCACCCTGGAGTGAACTGGCACCTGGAGATCTGCACGGGATCAGCATTAAAGCTTTTTGGAGAGCTAGTTTGTGCCAGAGATAGCACCTTCTCCAAAGATTTCAATCTCAAAATTATCTCTGACTTGTTCTAACTTCATGTTAGAATTCATCAGTGATCCAAGTCCTGGAAGAAACTCACATTCCTTTGTGAGGAATGCCTGGTATTGACCAGAAAAGGAAAGGAAAAAAAAACATACATGGAAATCTTTCATCTCCTGAGACACTGGGGTCTGGTTCTATAATTTTCATAGTAGAATAAAAACGCTGCCATTCCTGTGATCTCATATAGACCTGCCCCTAATTAGCACTATAGAATTTTTTGCCTTTGGACTGCAAACAGTATATTACTGAGCTACTATAGTTCTTATCAAGAAATTTAATTAACATAGAAAAAAAGTTGCAAAAGGAACTTGAGACAGCTTTTCAGAGCTCCCTGGACTAGTTGTACTAGAAGCATAGGAAGTGCTTACTAACATAGATTCCAAGATCTCATCTCAAACCACCTGTATCAGAAATTTCAGGAAAAGAGCTAAATACTTGGTATTTTAAACAAGAAATCTATTTGATTTCTATGAGCACTCAAATCAAAAACCCCAGACTACAGGATTCAGAATTCATTCGGTCCTTGAAGTAAAGTTCTGCTGTCTTTGAGTTGCGTTTAATCTTTACAGATATTTACAACTGTTTGACTATTTGAAGGATCAGCTTGATTAGCATGTGTCGCAATGCTAAAATAAATCACTTCTGCTTCTGTCTTTCCCGTAGGACTGTTAAGAAGGACATTGCTAGTATACTGCTCACTTTAACTCTGACTCCTAAGCAACAATATGAATTCCTTTTCTTTATTGTAAAGTTGTATTATTCATAATCCTTCCATTTACCCCCAGTTCCAAGAAACTCAAAACCAAACTATGCATAATTATAGCAAATCATCTTAACCCTCACAATGAGCATGTTTGTTTCCTCCTTCTCTTTGATTTTTCTCTTCCTTTCAATTGTACTACTCCTATTGATCTTTTTGAAAGTTACAAGGGAAAACAAAGTATCAGCGTTCTCTTAGAAGGGGACAAGGTATGAGAAGATCTCAACTGAAACCATAGTGGTTTTATCATTTTTACGCTCTTCTGTTTAGAACACAGACCGGTCTCCACCTGAAACTGGGTTTATTCCATTGTTCCCCCCTACACTTTTCTCCGCAAAAGTGGAGCTGGTCTAAATTAGTCACAAAACATCCTCAGGGTGTAAGAACTTGAGAGACATGGTCAAGGTTTCCAGACTAAAAATTAGGGGACGCTCTAAATTCCTCAGACTGACACGTAGGAGAAAGATGAGAAGTAACCAGCCAAGGTTTGAAACCTATGATCTACGGCCAATCTGGACAGATGACACACACCCAGAATGCATCGCATGTTAGAAGAATCTGGAATTACAGCATTAGCTCAGGTAGATCTGTTGGAAGCTGCACCAATTGGACAGAACTTTCAAGTCACTCTTGCGCTTTATGATTGTCTCTTTCTAAAATCAACTATTTTGGTTCGTAGATCGCCCAAACAGATAAGGAACTGGCTGATTTCTCCCCCCCCCCCACAGGAAATGACTGATAGAGTAACTGTTTTGATTAATGTAAAATGTGGATTTAGAATTCTGGAGCTCAATTAGCCATTTTTTGGGTAAGTGAGAGTATATACAAGATATCTGAGGATTTCAACATTTTTCAAAATTTTGACTAAGAGGATGCTAGTATTAGAGAATTTAGTTCTTCAAGTTTTTGAATCTGACCATGCCAGTCTGGTATTTTTGGCCACACAGGTAAACCTAATGTAAACATGCTAGAAATTCAGGTGAAGTTTTAGAAAACATTTCAGAGAAAAGTTTGAGATTAAAATTTAGTTCACCATACTAATGTTTGCCAAATAAAAAAATGAAGAGTAAATGCGATAGAAATAAAATTTTAACATCTGTATTTCCTTTGTCAGGGATTAAAATGCATTTCTTTAGTCCTAAACTTAAAATATGCAAAGTATAGAAGCTGTTAGAGATATTCTTTCATAGTCATATTAATAAAGAATTATGAATTATAAACTTATAACTTGATCTTATCTATTATGAACTTAAATTGATATTATAGTTTCGGCCTAAAAACATCAGTGCCAGGAATTCATGAACCAATAATGAGGTCCACAGAGACTGTTAATCTCTGCCATTATTATCAACACTTAGTCTCTTTCTAAAATGATGACGTAGAGGTGAGCATCCAGGGATAGGATGATCAGACTAAACAAAGCAGCTTTGGGCAGTATTATATTTTGTGGACTGTACAAAGTAAATTAGACTGGGATAAAAAGGAGAATGCCAGAGAATTAAGCCGTCTGACTTGCAAGTGACATAGCTTTATTTATCTTCACTTTAAAAATATTTCAGTTACTTAAATATGCTGACTTGAGTAGTAAATTTCATAGAAAATGTTACCCCCTACTGGGAGGCATTTGCATACATGCTATGCTTTTGGAGTCCCTAAAATGAGGTAAAAAGTAATTGCAAGTTAAATACAATGCTTTCTATTGGTCGATTCAATGTTGCCAGACACAACTAGAGAATTTTTAAAATGTAGTTTCTACAAGCTAAAGGAAAAAAATTCTTATTCCCTGAAAGCCTGTCTGCCAATACTATATACAATTAGTACACGAAAGGTGTTATCAGAATCTCAACTCTGAGATTCATGTAACTGGATTAGTGACAGCATCATTGCATAACTGGGAAAACTATTTTTCATTGATGCTATAACTATACTGAGAGTTCACTAGTAGAGATTAAAGTTCTATGCGCTTGTCTTTATATCAGTCATCACCAACAAAATAATGTGCTCCCTTTCTAATATGGTTTGCTAGTAAATTCACTACCTTTCGTTTCCCAGAGCCTTTCTGGAAAAACCAAAAGCTAACAAAAGCAAAAGAGGGTTTAATTCAATTTATGTTTATTATCATGAAGCCAGAGCAATTCTTTTAGTTTTGAAAGCACAAACAGTTACAAAGAGACAGAACTACTTGAGTAATAATAATGATTAAAAGTGTTACAATGAATCCAACTATGCTATCATACTAATATCAGTATTTTCTGATTACAAAAAGTTTACAAATTGAAGAGATTTCTTTTTTCTCAAAGCTATAGCAGAAATAAATATTACCACCAGTAATTGTTTTAGGCTGGACCATTGATGGATTTATTGTGAGTGGGAAAGGGGTCTACAATAGGACAAAGAAATGTTTTCTGGTAGTTTTGGTTAAAGCAAAAAATCATCTTAAAAAATCACTAACACTTCAGTGCTTTGCCATTAAATGATAGAGGCTGCATTCAGAGTTTTGGTGTATTTTTTTTCCAATAAAACTGTCCAAAAATGCAAAAAAAAAAAAAAAGATAAAGAAAAGAAAAGTCATGAAATCTTTAACAAACCAAAACTTTGGCAAATTTTCTATGGTTTAAATGTGTCCCCCAAATTAACGTGTTGATAACGCAATTCCTAAATTCATATGCTAATAGCACTTGAAGGTGAGGCTTTGGGAGGTAATTAGGATTAAATGAGGCAAAGGTGAGGCCAGATGCCTGAATTACATAGTGGCTTTAGAAGAAGAGAGATAGGAGTTAGTGCACTGGCTCTGTGTTGCCCTGTAAGGCCTCCAGCACATTATAATGTGGTCAGAAGACCTTTGCCTACTGGCAGCATCACACTACTGCACTATCCAGTGTCAAGCATCTTGAGCTATGAAAACCTCTATTTTTGAAAACTTACCCAGTGTCAGGTATTTTATTACAGCAACAGAAGATAGACTATGTTTTTTATTTATTTTTTTTACTTTAATCATTGAGTTTAAATTTTTATTTTTCTAAAAACTTAATTCAGAGTTACCCACAGCCTATTAACTACTATAATCCAGAAAGAAAAAATAACTTGGAAATATGCTTTTTAAGCTAATTCTAAAAAGCAGTCAATTGCAAACATATTTCTTGCTTTAAAATGTTATTACAATAAATTAAAAGGTGTATAATTTGTTAATATATTTGTCCAATTACTAGAGCAGTATAATATGAAAATATGACGATTTATTATAATATGCAAATGCATATAGCAGATTCGAAAGATGTGGAAAACATTAATCCCATGCAATATCATAATACAATAAGTATAAATTATGTCTGAGTAGTATAATGGATTTTTAAAACTTATTTTAAGTCTATAACTATGTATAACATAAACTTGTGTACTAAAATTTTTTTATCTCTTATATACATGTATTTTCTTCAATGGTGTACATATATGTATAAAAGACACATTACACAGTTACATATCTCATTTACATGTACATTTTTAGACTCCTGTATGTCCTACTGAAAAGTAGGAATATCCTTAGCAAAGCAGAATTTTAAAATAAATTTCAATAGAAAAAGAAACATTACTTTTGGATTCTCAAAATAACAAAACCTTCTTCATTATTACAATGTCTATAAAGACCTCTGTTTTCTGAACACATTAATTTATTTTAGATAGTCTTTTTCAGCAAAGGGCAACAATTCAATTTTCTAAGTGCACAGAATAACAGTGCAACTAATGGCAAACGCCCACTTTTTGTCTTGAGCATTTGACAACCTTGAATATATTCTTTCTAAATTGACTATTATCATAGTTTGTTCTGCATTACTGTTCCTTTGCATTAAGCAAGCAATACAGGTGAAAGTGAAACTACACTCACACTGGAAAAACAAATACAGAAAACTGAGAACGTCCTTTAGAATTGATTCAGTCTTTAGGAACTATAAAGAGAAACAGACCCACCCTTATGCCTACCCTTAAACAAACAAGATAAACTATCATTTGTTTGCCCACTTAGGTTGTATTCACATTTTGTTTATTACTTTTTATCTATGCTACTGGGACAGTAATCATGGCATATCAATTTGAATGGATTAAGAAACATAAAGCAGACTAATGGAGCACAATTCTGGGAGTGTCTGTGGATGACTGACAGGTCAGCAAACTCAGTGTAGGGAAGATCCACCCTGGATATGGACGGCAACAACCAATAGGTTTTTAGTCTGGATAGGATAAAAAGGGAAAGAAGGAAGCATCTCTGTTTTGGTACAGCTCCCGTCTTCACCATTACCTCTGCACATTGGGGCTCCAGTTTCTTTAGTCTTCCAATGCACACTTGTGCCAATGACTCTGGAGTAAAGCTTCCTACCATTCAAACTTAAGCTGGTGCTGTATCCCTGATCTCTCTGGTTCTATAGTTTCCATCTTCTTGAACTGAGCATCTACTGGATCTTCTGGCCAGAGGGCCATTGCCGACTCTCCTGCCTCTGATCCTGTAAGCCTATCCAATAAATCCCCTTGGGTAATTACGCATATGTTTTCCATTGATTCTGTTTTCTAGAGAACCCTAACTAATCTAGTCATCTTCTTTATCTTTTCCTTTCCAGCTGAACTGGAAGTTCCTTGAGTATCAGGCTAGTTCCTAGCACTTTATTGATGCAACTCTGTCCAATGGAATATGACTCTTGTCTTCCAGTTTACAGGTTCAAATTACTTTCACAACTTAAAAATGTTAGAGAAAATTTCCTGGACATTCATTGCATGAAAATTGTGATGTCTGCTCAAATTGAAGATTTCCTAGAATATAGATTTTTATGACATATTTGCTCTATCCACTCTTTTTTAACCTGTATATAATCACTTTAAAATACAGACTCTTGTTACATTTCCCTTTGGCTGTTCAAATTGAAGATTTTCTAGAATATAGATTTTTTTATGGCATATTTGCTGTACCCATTGTTTTTTAACCTGTGGATAACCACTTCAAAATATCGAATCTTTTCTTGGGGGGGGACCAGGAATTGAACTCAGGACCTTTCACTTGCTAGGCAGGTGTCTGTGCCACTAAGCTATATCCCCAGTCCAAAATACATCATCTTGTTACATTTCCCTTAAACACTTGTTCAGGTCTTCCATTTATAAGTTCTCCTGCATATTATAATTTCATTTCATAGTATTTATTACAGTTGTAATTTTATTTATCTATGTAATTATTTGATGAATGCCTCTTGCCCTCACTTATCTGTAAGCTGAATGAAAGCAAATATAAACCTACTTTTGTCATGCCTACCTCCTAAATTAGCATTTGACTGACACATTAAAAATAACAAGTGAAACTTCCTTCAAAGCAACCCAGGCTAAAGCAATTTGTACAAATTAGATTACTCAGCATTTCACACACAAACTCATAAGCAAATATATATATATATATATATGTATATATATATATATGCATTCATTTAGAGATTTATTTTGTTCTCGAAATAGATGCTGAAGGCTAAACTAAATACCTGCCCCTTACTTTCTTCTGTTATGTATTCCATGATAATAAGCAATAGTACTTGCTCAAATGTTTTCTAAACTATAAATTGTTTTCAAAACTCCAAATATAACTTCACAAAGACTAGTTGTCTTAGGGCATGACATAACCACACACTAGTGATATTAGGATATAATAAAACTTTACAAGACCCTCTCTGTGTTTCAAAATGACTTCTAATTATTCTTCATTGCATTTATGATAAGACAAGAATATACTGAAGTCCAACAATTAATTTTTAAAAATGTCACAGAGGAAATGAAATAAATATAAAGTTGATACTATTCAAATATACACAGGGACACACAAACATGAAAAATGTATTTTAAAAGGAATAGAGAGAAATATATTATTGCTACTGTTAATACTACACATACATGTGTATGTGCCACAATGTTTTGACAAAATCATCATTTTACATTCACAATTAAAGTTCTTTGAATTACTTAACAACTATACTTAGCATTTGCATGTTCTTTTTGGAAGTTTTATAATGTTTTCTCAAAATTACTTCAAAAAATTTAAGGTGCATAAAGGGATATTTATGATTTTTCCTCAAGATTGCTCTTGACAAAATCATCTTTTGGGCCATCTTTTCATCAATACTCTCTTTTGAATTGGTGACTTGTGCATTACCACATAAAGAGTCTTATGTGCATGAAATTAACAAGCTTCACTTTGAGGTCAATGAGCCAAAATTGAGCATCAAATTGGCCACTTAACTTTTTAAGCCTAATTTCAAATAAGACATCATAATTTTGAGATTCTAATACTTATGGCAATCAACTCCATTCTGAGAAATCTCTTCCCCTCATTTTCTCTTCAATTTCACAATCCTACATGATGTGATTCTTTGACTGGACCCCATCATTTTTAAGTGGGTCTATTTCACAAAAGAGAAGTTTATCTGGTATCATTATTTATCTAATATTACTTAGAATATTCAAATATTTATTCTTACCACTTTTAACAAATTGTTTTCCATTCAGTATTTGAAATTTACGTTTAATCTTGTTCCGAAATCCTATACCACTTTCATTGTTTGGTTTTGAGCGACTATATTCTGTTTCATTTTGTTTGGTTTTACTCTCTTCAAAATAAAAAAAAAAGAAATTTATACTTTTAAAATAAATTTTATTTTTCATGTTATTTATGTGAAATTATGTGCGAAGAAGTGCATACCTTGCACATATTCACATTTCAAACATGCTGATTCATTCATTTGGTGTTCAGTAAATATTAATGAATAAAAATAAATTTAGACAAACGCTAAATTTTAACCATCCTCTGAAAGTAAAATTAAGACTTTCCTAAGCTTTTTCAAAATTACATTTGAATAGTCTCCCTGTTCTTCACCTTTGCACAAGTTACCTCTGCTCTCCAATGGTACCCTTCATTTCATTCTTACCAACTCTACTCAATCAGTATTTACTCTGCATTCTACTTCTTAATTATAAACAATTGTTTGAAGCTGTAGCTATGGCTGATATATTTTTACCTTATAAATGCTATTCTCTTGAACTTCCTGCTGGAAGAATATTAGTAACAGATGGTGGAGCTTCTAGAGATACAAAACGAGACTTTGCATATCAATGCGAATCTGACAAGTGATTTAATCATAAACGACACACTCTTTCAAAAAAAAAAATCAGATAGGTGGCATTGATGAACCCAGAGAAAACATCATCTTAGAAATAGATTTTTCTCTATTTTTCTAGTCATAACTAAGCAGGCTTAAGGCAATTTTCCATTTACAGTATTCAGTCTGATCTCAGGTCATTTCTAATAGATATAATCAAGTAAGAACCCCAAATTTATCCCCTGAACTATTTTTTTAAGGACACAGGTATTAGTGTATAAGTATAGGCTGAAAACTGACAAGAAGCAATCTTCTAGGCAAGGCAATGTGTATTTAAGTATTGGGAACTAGGAAAAAAGGACCAGACAGAAGGCAAAAGTACCTCTGTGTAACACCAATAGAGAATTCTATGACCTTTGGGGAATGTATTAAAGACATGATTAACACGTTTTAAAAACTGTTTTTTGAATAGCAATACCCAACCACAAATCCTTATCTTTGAGTTTATGTTTTAGCTCCATGTCAGATTCTTTGCTAAGGAAAATTTCCCACTGGAAAGGAGTAGCAAAAATGAAAGACACGAATTTCAGTGAGGAGTGACAGAAAAGGAAACGGAGCTAGACCAATGGAAGAGTAACATAAATATCTGGTAACTCATTACAGTGATAGGAGCAAGTTTTAATAGCATAACAGCAGTGGTTTGAAGATATTCAGGTTAGAAGGCAAAGGCACTGAGAAGAAGTTGTTGTGGCACAGATGCCACAGTATCTCCTCCTCATGGCATGTTCCAGATGTCCAGGGCCACCTGGCTTCCCCCTGTCACCTGAGCTCTTTAGAGCCCTCTTCCCTCTAACACTCCACCATTATGTGCAGGTCATGACTCATCCTCCCCACTATGAAACCTCCCTATTTTAATCTCCTTTTCAACAGAGCCTTAACTCTCTTTCCTAAATTAACAATGTGCCAGTTTTAAAAATCACTCCATGTGGGGAAAAATAATAGTAAAGTTTCAGTATATTGCTCTTTCAGGGCTATTTACATTCAATCGAAAGTTTCCCAATGATGTAAAGCTTTGAATCTAAAGGAACAAGTCTCAAATCTTGGGCAATTAATATCTAGTGTTTAGTTCAAGGGAAATTCCAGTGTTTTCTAAATCAAACCATAGGTACATAACAGCCTGCTCTGCTATACACAAGCCATGGCAGTATTTTACAAAAAGTCAAAAATATATTAAAAGAGTCTCAAACTATAATTACTAATTGCAAAAACAGTGGCAGATTTCCACATATAAATATAAATCAAATACATATATTGCATATTTTTCTTCATACAATGATGATTAAAGGGAGTTTCCCTTGGATAATATCGTCCTCATCCAGTTGACTACTACAATGATAGCTATTACTGTATGAGTGAATTCACTGGCCTGGGCTGTCCTATGGTTTGGATGATATCTCCCAAAGGTAGATGTGTCAAAGGCTTGATCCCGAGGGTGGCATCACTGGAAGGTGGACAGCTGTAAAAGAAGGGGCCTAGTGAGAAGTCCTTAGGTCAATGGGAGCGTGGCCTCAAAGGCAATCGTGGGACTCTGGTCTCATAGTTAAATGTATGAGCAACACAGTAATGTCTTTATTCATACAAGGGGATTAAAAGTAAGAAATAAGATTATAATTATTATCCAAAAAAAACCTTTTCATATACATTTTTTTCTCAAGAAATTTCTGTACATTCAGTTACTCTTGAGTGTCTCTCTTCTCTGCCCACACCTCTAGAGTTCACTTTGGACCTAACTGAATGGCTGTGCCGTTAACTGCCATGCGCAAGTAACCCTCAATCCTGACACCTCCAGGACACTGTGTGCAAACTCTTTATTGCATGAGTAAGCCTCAAGCTCTTATATTTCAAAAACAAGCATGACCACGCTCAAGTGCCATTTGCTGAATCTGGTTGGTTTCTGAAATGTCTGAACTCATTACCCTGATGTGGAGGTTTCTGATGCTGACATCTTCGGCCCCTCACATGCACTGCCCAGTCATAGCTTCTGTCATCCTAAGGGCTTGCCAGAGAGCTATAGGGCTCCGGATAAAAATAATCAACATAAGGAGCTCCCAAACAGAGCAATTAGCTGAAGGCAGCTGACCTTCAAAGAGGCACACGCTCTAACTTGGAAAACTCTAAATTTCAATCTGTAGTTCTTTTTATTCTGAATACAAGGATCTTGTGAGTTTAAAGAAATGTGTAACCAAGTTTAAAATTCAGTGATAGGGAGGGACAGGCATGAAGTATTGGGTAAGGAAGATTAAATTGAGCTGAGAAAAAGAACACCTGTTATATATTACTTTGGCTAAGAATTTCTTCATTTTACTCATTCCCTCAGCTGATTTTTTCTGTTTGAAACAAAAGAGGCATGAAATTTATAGACTCAGTAATTATAGTGATGCTAGTTATGTCAGATCAAGACAAGTCTCTGAGATGATTTGACCACAAGAATCAAAAATCAATCACCCCAATGTTACAGTACCACAGTAGGTTATACTGTCATCATTGGGATCATGAAATTTTAGCCTAGAGGCTAGGGGGTTCAAATCATAGTATGTTTATTGCATATTTTATTCCAAACTGGTCCAACCTCATCTAGTCATTCACTAAACCTTTGGCTGTCACCGTCTGGGCCAGGCAATGAGGACAGATACAAGGATTACTAAGACATTTTCTATCTTCAGACAGTCTCTAACATAGAAAAGACGAATTGAAATACTTGGTAGGCACTGATCTATCTACACCAGTCGTCAGTCAGCCACGGTCTTCAAATGAATAATTGTAATGTAGAGGGTACTCCACTAAGCATTGTCTTTGGTGCTTTTTTACACACAGACTTTCCTTGAATCAACTAGCCTGTCTCCATTATTCTTTCTACAATCTAATCAATTTCTAGTTCTGGAAGATAGTCAACTTTTAACAGCTCCTGCATTGAAAGCAAGGAGATCCTCTGACAAAGAAGCAAAATTTCTAGAATAAAAATGAAAGGATATGTTGTGGGGGTGAGAAAGACATTACTTATTTTAATATTCTCTTGGGAAAGAAAGCTGTAAGGTTTTCTAAAACAAGAATATTTTTCTCTAGGAATGCTATCATTTTTACCATGATGGTCGTTTTTGCAATATAGTTTCTTTATTTTTTACTTGGTCACTCATAAGAATAAGTTGCTTAAATATATAAAAAGAGTGGAATTTCTGCTCCCGCATGATTTCAGGAAAATCATGTGGATAGAAATATAGGTGGGGCTAGAAAAACTGTTACAAGAATCCATATAAATTAATTACCACAATCTTCCAATTCTTCCAACTGATTTCCTAATTTAAAAACCTGATTCTATAGGTTCAGATTATTGGTATTTATCTGAAACTAATTACATTCTTAAAAATTTAAAAAAGAAAAGAACATTCAAAGATGTAATACTTATCAATAAACTAAATAAAAATGCAAATGTCTAATATTTAAAATGAAATATCTTTTGTGTTTCACTATATCCACCTGACCAACATTAAAGGTGCACATGTGTGCACACATATACACCCATGTACA